>CAUYRH010016984.1:0-45899 GCA_963574655.1 Perodicticus potto | reverse complement strand
TTTGGTAGAATTCTGCCGTGAAGCCATCTGGTCCTGGCTTTTCTTTTTAGGGAGATTTTGTACAGTTGATGCTATTTCAGAACTTGATATAGGCCTGTTCAAAATTTCCACTACATTCTGGGTAAGTCTTGGTAGGTGGTGTGTTTCCAAGTATTGATCAATTTCCTTCAGATTTTCATATTTCTGAGAGTAAAGTTTCTTGTAATATTCATTAAGGATTTTTTGAATTTCTGAGGGGTCTGTTGTTATTTCATCCTTACCATTTCTGATTGATGAAATTAGAGATTTTACTCTTTTTTTCCTGATTTGGTTAGCCAAAAGTTTATCTATTTTATTGACCTTTTAAAAAACCAACTTTTTGATTTATTGATTTGTTGTATAATTCTTTTGTTTTCAATTTCATTTAATTCTGCTCTAATTTTGGTTATTTCTTTTCTCCTGCTTGGTTTGGGGTTGAAATGTTCTTCCTTCTCCAGTTGCTTAAGATGTCTCATGAAGTTGTTAACTTCCTCTCTTTCCGTTTTCTTGAGGAAGGCTTGCAATGCTATGAATTTCCCTATTAGGACTGCCTTTGCAGTATCCCAGAGGTTCTGATAATTCGTGTCTTCATTGTCATTTTGTTCCAAAAATGTGGTAATTTCCTTCTTAATCTCTTCTATAACCCAGCTATTCTTCAGCATAAGGTTATTTAGCTTCCATGTTTTTGTATGAGTATGCAGCTTCCTGTTGTTATTGAGTTCAACTTTTTATTCCTTGATGGTCAGAGAAGATGCAAGGAATAATTTCTATTCTTTTAAATTTACTTATGTTAGACTTGTGACCTCAGATGTGATCGATTTTGGAGTAAGTTCCATGGGGTGATGAGAAGAATGTGTATTCAATTTTATTAGGATGAAAGGTTCTATAGATGTCTGTTAAATCCAGTTGTTGAATGGTTAAGTTTAAATCTAAAGTTTCTTTACTTAGCTTGTTTTTGGAGGATCTATCCAACACTGCTAAAGGAATATTAAAATCCTTAATATTTGAAGCTGGAGGAAATCAAGTTGCTCAAGTCTATTAGAGTATTTTTATAAATTGAGGTGCATTCTGGTTGGGTGCATAAATATTAATTATTGAAATCTCATTATATTGAGTATTACCTTTCACAAATATGAAATTGCTGTCTTTATCCTTCTTTACTTTGGTTGGTTTAAAGCCTATTGTATCTGCAAATAAGATTGCAACACCTGCTTTTTTCTGTTTTCCATTTCCTTGGAATATAGATGACCATCACTTCACCTTGAGTGTAAATTTCTCTTTTAAGGTAAGATGAGATTCTTCTATGCAGCAGATATCTGGCCCGAGGTTTTGTATCCAGTCAGCCAACCTATGCCTCTTTAGAGGACAATTTAAACCATTCACATTAATTGAAAACAATGATAAATCTTTAGAAAGCCCAGTGGAGATTTTTAATCCTTTCATCACTTTTGAAGATGAAATTTGATACGTAGTTTCTGGGTGAGTTTATTTTTGTGGTGGAGGTTTGTGGTAGTCATTGTGGAGGATAGGTCTGAGAATATCCTGGAGAATTGGTTTAGTTATCGCAAATTTCTTCAACATGTGGATGTTGTTGAAGTATTTAACTTCTCAATCATAAATGAAACTCAGTTTAGCTCGGTACAGGATCCTGGGTTGAAAGTTCTTTGTTTTAGGAGATTAAAAGTTGATGACCATTCTCTTCTAGCTTGAAAGGTTTGATCAGAGAGATCTGAATTTATTCTAAGATTCTTCTCCTTGCAGGTAATGGATTTCTTACGTCTGCTTTCAGAATTTTCTACTTCATATTAACTTTACTGAAGTTAATTATGATGTGCCTGGGGGATGTCTTATTCTGGTTGAGTCGTGCTGGGGTTCTGAAACTGTCTGCTATCTGAATTTCAGAATCTCTTGGCATGTCTGGAAAGTTCTCTTTCATAATCTCATAAAGAAGATATTCTGTGCCTTGTGACACCACTGCATTGTTTTCAGGTATCCCTATAAGGCAAATATTGGTTTTCGTAAAGTTATACCAGAACTGTCTGAGAGAATGATCCATTTTTGCCTTCCATTTCTCTTCCTCTTTGAAAGTTTGGGAGCGTTTGAAAGCTTTGTCTTCCATGTCAGAAATCCTTTCTTCTGCTTGCTCCATTCTGTTACTGAAGGATTCTACTGTATTTCTCAAATCTTTGAGGGCTGCAACTTCTTGTCTCAATGTGTCAAAGTCTTTGGTCATTTTGTCTTTGAATTCGTTGAATTCTTGAGACATCTTTTGGGTCATCTTTTGGATTACTGCCTGAAATTTTAATTCCATCTTTTCCTCCATTCCACTGATCTTATTTGCTATCCAGACTCTGAATTAGATTTCTGACATTCAGCCGTTTTCTTATGCAAGTGATCTTGTGCTCTAGCTACCTTATAGTTCCTTGGGGGAGTGATCCACTCTGATTATTCATATTGCCAGAGTTTTTCTATTGATTCTGCCTCATGATTATTTTTCACTGTTTCCTATTACAGCCCTCAGAGTTGGGGAGGTGTCTCTCCCAGATCAGACCCTAGCAGGATCACTCTGTTGTTGCTGGATCTTTGTAAGGAGTGACCCTGTGTAGCTCCTCTGGGACTGCCCCACCCAAGGAGTTCTGGCAGTGGGAGCATCTCCGGAGTGTGGCAGGCCCAGATCAAGCAGCAGGGCATGTGATGGGGCACCTGGTGGCCTTTGCAAAGAGTGCCCATGCCTCCAGCAGTCTCTGGCTGGGAGGAGGGCTCCAGATGGAGGGCAGCTGGCCTGGGGCACTGATTGGGGGGGTCCCAGTGGGCAGTAGGCCGAGGCCGGGCAGGAGTCCTGGCGGACTTCCTGGCTGCCGCTGGCAGCAGGCCAAGGCCGGCAGAGTGCCCGGGGATTCTTGGCAGAGTGGAGTTCCTGGCTGATGTGGGCTGCGGGCCTGGGGCTCTGATCGGAGCTGGACCTCAGAGGCTGGGCGGGGCACAGATCCTCACCAGGAGGGAGTCCCAGCGGACTTACTTGCCTCTGCTGGCAGTGGGCCAAGGTCCTGCGAGTTGCCAATCAGGGCCACATAGGACTCCTGGCGGAGTGTAATTCCTGGCGGCTGTGGGCAATGGACCTGGGGCACTGATTGGAGCCGGGCAGGGATCTCAGCGGATGTCAGGTTGAGGCTGGGAGGGAGTCCTGGTGGACTTCCTGGCTGCTGCTCTCCAGGAGCCCAGGCCTGGCGGGATGCCAAGCAGGACCACGCAAGAGTCTCGGAGGAGTTCCTAGCTGCTGCTGTTGGCGGGCCAAGGCCCAGCGGGGTGCCAATTGGGGCCCACATGGGCATCCCAGTTGAGTGGAGTTCCTAGCCACTGTGGGTGGCAGGCCTGGGGCAGGGATGGGAGCCGGGAGGGGGTCCCAGTGGGTAGCAAGATCAGTGCTGGGAGGGAGTCCCAGCGGACTTCCTGGTCACTGCTGGCGGAGGGTCAAGGCCCTGCCGGGTGCCAATCGGGGCCACACTGGGGTCCCCACTGAGTTCCTGGTCTGGGGGCTGGCAGGGGCTTGGTGGGGCCCCGGAGTCTCTTACCTGGTGGTGCCTGGTCTGGAAGATAGGGAGGGTGGATGCTGCTCAAGTCCTCCTCCCTCAGTTTCAGCAGAGGTCAGGCTTCTGGTGTGTCAGGTAAGGGGAGAAGGGAGTCCTGGAAGTTCAGAATGGCAGAAAACTTCAGTTCCGTTTTTCTGCCTGAAGGTTGGTTTCTGGAAGTCACAGCTTGCCTCAGAGGTGACCTGCAGTTATCACTTGTCTCTCTCGGCTGGGGTCCCAGTCTTCAGCTCATTTGGGCATTTTCTGGCAGTTATCTTTCCTTTTGGACAGGAGCCTCTGTCGGAAGCTGATTCCAGGCTGCCATCTTGCCCCTCCCTCATCTCAGTGGATTTAGATGATATCTCAAAGAGTTTTTGAGTTGCATTTCTCTGATGATTAAAGGCAATGAGCATTTGTTCATTTGTTTGTTGGCCATTCACCTGTCATCTTCAGAGAAGTTTCTCTTCAAGTCTCTGAATTGGCAGAAGTTTCAATGCTATATATCTCAGGTCTTCCTCAGGCATCAGTATAGCTTTTCAGGAAACTAAGCCAAATCTTTGTTGGTAGTGTGGCTTATTTGTTGTTCTATATTTTTAATTATAAACTAACTTAGGTGGACAGAAATTACAAAGAATATATTGATGGAAATTTGTGTGCCCACAACCCTCTTAAACTCTAAAGTGTTAAATATTTCTCCATCTTTCCTTTTCTTTCAATTTTTTTTTCCTCTAAAGCAACTACTAGCTTGTGGTATTTGTCATTTCTACTCATTTGTTAACACTTTTTCCACCTATGTATGTATTAATAAATAAAATGCAAAATTCTATTTTATGTTTTAAAGCTTAAAATGGTATATACATAGGCTATTTCCATCAACATTAGAATTTTTGATATTTTTTTCATGTCATTAAAACTAGTACTTACTCACTCATTCCCACTTCTGTGCAGTGCTTCATCCTAAGAGTTATTCTCTTGATGAAACACTTTGAAGATTTTTTTCATTTTTTTGTCTTTGTAAATAATGCACCAAAGATAATTTTTGTACATATCATTGTGTTTATTAGCAATACACTTCCTAGAACATGAATTGCCAAATTCACTTGTTATTGCCAAAGTTTTCCAAAGTGATGGTACTAATTTATACTATCCTAATTAGTGTAGGAGACTCTCATTATTCTATCTGCTTAGAAAAAATTTTCACACTCTAGTTTTTACTAAACTAATGAGTATGAAATTGTTTTTCATACCTGCTTTAATTTGAGCTTCCTAGATTACATCTAATCTTAGGCACCTTTTCCTATATTAATATTACTAGATGTTACTTTTTTCTTGCCTGGGAATTATTTGTTCTTATCCCTTCTGAATGCTTCATTTGTTTTTCTTATTGAGTTTTCAACATTTTAAATATATCTTTGACAATTTACACTCATTCAAATATTGTCTTTGTCTGTGGCTTATCTTTTACCTTTTATGAAACATAGAAGTTTTTATTTGTTGCAAATAAGTAGAAGTTATATATTTGTCTCATAACAAAACACCCCCAAATTCAGTAGCATAAAACTACCATCATTTGTTTCCTCTATTCTGTGGACTAGCGATTTGGGCAGAACTTATCTCTGCTTTCTGCAACTGGGGCTAGTCTCAGTCATGTGTTTGTGGGCATTTGGCAGGTCTACTGGGGAATAGCTGGTTCCAGATGGCTTCATGCCTCACTCATATGTCGAGCAGTTGGCTGGTACATTTGGATGGGGCATGTTTGTTCTCTTCCACAAGGCCTCTCCCCCACTGCTAGCTCAGGCTTTCTCACTTGGCAGGTTGGTTTCAAGAGGGTGGATGTGCAAGGTTCATGTTTCTTGAGGCCTCAGCTTGGAAGTCACCCACATCAGTCCCACCATGCAAAGAAAGACACAGACCAGCCCAGATCCAAGATAGCAAAGCCACAGATCCCCCCCACCTCCACTCGTGCTGGGCAAAGCATCAACATCACACCACAAAGAGGAGACATGCCAGGATAGGAGGCATTTGCACTCTACCTCAGCTATACTTAGACTATTTGTGTGAATATTTTATTTTAAATTCTGTATTTTTTATATCTTGAACAAGAATTTCCCCCACTGTGACTTCATAAAGACATTCACTCACATTTTCTTCTGAATCTATTAAGAGTTTTACTTTTTACATTTATGCTATTTAAATCCAGCTGAAATTGATTTTTGTGTATGGTGTACACTAATTGCATGTCTTCTCATATGTATAGTTGGAGTTTTCAGTAGCATTTATTGACAATCCCATCATTGCCATGCTGCGTTGAGATGGCACTTCTGTTGTTTTCAGCAACAAGATTGATTAATTGGAACTCATGAGGAACCAGCAGATGAGACCTTTATTATTTTTCTCCAAGGTACTTTCAAACACATTCCCTCTCCCACCTGAGTTTGGAACCAACCACAGAGATATCAAGAACTGAAGCAGATGGAGCTCAAAATATCGAAGGATTAATGGACATGACCTAAATGTTTACCAACAATGGACATCTTACCCTAACCCCCAAACTAGACCTGCCCACCCACCCAGAGCATCTCTGAACAATCACAGCATTAATTCTGAAGGAACATCAGAGTTTACTCTCATGCTGGACTGGATGTGCTAACCACTGAATGGAGATAGTGTGAGGAACCAGATGACTGGAGAAAATTTTATTGATGAGAATATAGGTGAATAAACTATCTGGCTTTCTAATATTTTACCCAGGGGGCAGGTTCACTGCATTTTACCCTACATTGTTGATGCTACTGCAACTAACAATCACAATAGCTAACGGTTTTAAATAGCATGTGACAGATGCCTTAAAAGACTTTTATCATCAATACAAGTTTGTAAGGGATATTAATCCAGATACTCCAAGGAGCAGACACTAAAATGAGATTAGGTGTGAAAGAGATTTTCTAGGGGAATGTTCTGTGAGGGAAAAAGAAAAAGAATCAGAAGAGGCTGGGAGAGTCATCAGTTCTTGGGTAAAGAGGAAGGAAAGAAATAAAGTTTTAATAGAAGAGGTTTTGTTTGAAAAAACCTATTCTGAGGCATTTTTGTAAGGCCAATGTAGTGTCCATATTGGTTTTCTGTCATTGTTATATTTAAGTGACAGCAAATGAAAAGGCTTAAAAACAACACAAATGTATTATCCTGGAGTTGTAAAGGTCAGAAGTTCTAAAATCAGTCTTAACAGTTTTATGTTCCTTCTGCTAGATCTAGCAGAGAATTCATTTCCTTGCCTTTTCCAGCCTCAAGAAGCCATCTATGTCCCTTGTCTTGTGGCTCTTCCAGCCTTAAGACCAATAGTGAATTGTCATCAAATCCCTCCCTGCCATCACCTCTCTCCTCTGCCTCTGTTATCACATCTTTTTCTGAATTCGACTCTCTTCCCTCCCTCTCATAAGAATGCTTGTAATTATTTTGAGCCCAATAGGATAATCCAAAATAATCTTCCTATCTCAAGATTCTTAACTTAATCACGTGTGCAAAATCTCTTTTTCCATGTGAAGTAGCATAGTCATAGGTAGTGGGGGTTAAAATGTGGATATCTTTGGAGGACCATAATCCTGTTTACCATGGTCTTCAAGCTAAAATTCACTTACTAGAAGAGGACCACATCTTCCTTGACTGGACTATCCTCAATACTCTGTGGTTCTCTTTTGTGACAGTGAGAAGCCTGGGACAGGTGTGATCTCCTTGAACACCCAATCCAAAATACAAAAGGTTCATTTTCATGCTCACCCCTTGAAAGTAAATTACATTAACAGAGATGTACAGAGACTGGGTAATTTGTCAGACTATAGGGCAAATGGAATAATTTCTCTCTCTCTCTCCCTCTCTCTCTCTCTCTCTCTCTCTCTCTCTCTCTCCTCCCCACCCCCAACTCATTCTCTTTCTCCCTGTTTTTTTTTTTTCTTTCTCATTCTCTTCTTGGTCCCTTCTTATGTACATATCTCAATCTCTGACTTTTTTATTTGTAAATTCTCTATTTGGGGGCCTGAACTATTGCTTGCTCTGGGGTCTTATAAAATGTAGTAAATTTCCTCCTATCCTGATTACTAGTTTCCAGAATGCCAAATTGCCAAAAATAATCTAAAATTGTGGGAAAATAGGATAAATGGCCAGATTTTGTTTTCTTCTACCAATGACTATTCTTATGTTAAAAATTAATAACCAAAATCCTGATAACCAGGTACCTCTGATCTGTTCTCAGTAGCTCCCTGCATGCACTTCAGGAAAAGAGTTTGAAATCCTCCTCCAAACACCAGAAAGTGAAGATCTTGTAAGGCAGTATTGGGGGATCTCTTCAAGGGCCAACACATATGGGGATACGGAAACATGATGGCTCCAAAAAATTTGACTTCGATATAGTCTGTTGTATCTATTAATAAAGAAGCCTACTTATATGCTATATTTCAGTGAAAATATTCTTTTTAAACCCAAAAAGGTATATACTAGGTTGGCATCAATGCTAGGTGTTATATATCATAATTCTAAAGAAGAAATCATTGGAATTCTAAATGATAGCTGTACTTAAAGACATTTTCCCCTAAGAATCCAAGGAGTTTCCAAAATGAAATCTCAGACAGACAAATTGGAATCAAAAAACTTCTCTCTTTCATCACTACAGAAATATTAAGTGGGTAGTTTTTCAAGAGAAGATTCTGCAGTGGTTCTCAACCTTCCTAATGCCGCGATGTATTTTCATTGTTAAAAAGGGGTCGTGACCCATAGGTTGAGAACTACTGTAGAGAAATAAAATATTGAATGTTTGAACATATGTTACCAGGGCTTGACCATTTTCCAATATAGTCATTTTATAAAGAAAATTGGCAGGAGACCTTACAAGATTATTGGACCATACTTCCCTTTATTATCTTCTTCCAAATTAACTTCTAAGCAATAACAGAATAGGACCAAAGGTGTTTATTCCATATTCGTCCTATCAATAAAGATCTCCACAAAATTTAAAGACTGACCATTATGTACCCAACTCATTAACCACACAGCTATATTACATAGTCAAAAATGATGTTTTGGGGATGCATTTCCTTCATTTCTGAAAGACAAAACTCTGAATCTGAATGACTCCATTTAGGCTTTTTAAAGAAAATTTCCAAAATAATGAATGAGAACAAATGTTTATAAAGATACTAACTGGTGGGTGGTGCCTGTGGCTCATTGGGTAGGGCACCAGCCCCATATACCAAGTGCAGTGGGTTCAGACCAGCCCAGCCAAACTGCAACAAAAAATAGTCGGGCATTGTGGCAGGCACCTGTGGTCCCAGCTACTCAGGAGGCTGAGGCAAGAGAATCGCCTGAGCCCAGGAGTTAGAGGTTGCTGTGAGCTGTGACGCCATGGCAGTCTACCAAGGGCAATAAAGTAATACTCTGTTTCTCTAATAAGAAAAAAAGAAACTAAATGGTTTATTTCCTGTATTCATGTATATGCCTCAATAATCAAAAGCTAGAGATTTCAGATAATACAATTTAGGAGAAGAAAAAAAGTCCATCTCTTTTCTGGGAAAATTTGTTAGGGATTTTTGTTGTTGTTGTGTTTGTTTTTTTGTTTTTTTTTTTCTGTGAAAAAACAATAGAATATGGATTTTGTCTTCACTCCTCTTTATTCCTCACAGGGATGCAATTCTTTCCGTACCCCAAAGACCTTTCTCCACTTTGATGTGCTTGGTGTCTGACCTCAACCTTTCCTGAAGGAAGGATTGCCTGGGGCCTGAAAGGATTCTATTTCCCAGTTAAGGCTATAGCATCTGCCTCCTTTCTTAAGCCACCAGTGAGAGTGGAGTGAGAAAAGGGAAAAGAGAAGCTGCTGTGACATTCATCTTTACCCTACTCTTTCTTTATTTTCCTTGTGCACACAAATCTCTGCTTTAGAACCTGAAGCTGAGAGAAACTATTTTAAATGCATACACTGAGTTTTGGAAAAGTGATTGCTTTGTTCCATGTGGTATTTCTTCTAAGGACTGAACGACATTCATCTGCTCATTACAAATGGGTTCTGTGTCACTTTTCATGCAGTGTTTTTTTCTATTAGTTATTTCAGTTTGATCTCCTGTTTCATGCTGGAGGTACATCAGAAAGAAACATTTGCTCATCAATGTTGAACCCAAATAAGGAAATTGAGAGACCTAAATTTAAACTATTTGGAGAATGCACAAGTTGATTTTCAGGAGTAAAAGGCATGTAATTTTTCTTTTGGATATGCAATTTTTACATTATAGTGATTAATATCTGTTATCCTGAACTTTTAAGATGTCTATTGTGACATAAATTAATTTGATCCATTACATAAGTGAAAAAGCTCTTAAACACATCATATGTACTATTTATTGCAGTTACAGTAGTCATGATAGCAGCTATTTTATTGCAGCCTTAACAAAGAAGGAACATAGCACTATATGTATTATATAAATTCCCCTTTTAAATATTTTCAAGAAGCTTACATAGCATTAGGTTATGCAGCTTATTTTACAGGTAAATCAATTGACATTAAAGGGATATGCTTTCCCAAGTTCTTCTGGTTTGTAAATGGTGGAATGGAAAGTTGATACCAGATCTTTCTTTCATGCGCTGAACATTTTATACAATTACAAGAAATGTTATTGCAACCCGACATACTACTAAGGATATCAATGATCAATGATTTCTTTTTAGACTCTTTTAGCTCAGGGATTCCCAAACATTAATACGCATGAACATTATCTATGGGCCCATTAAAAAACAGATTCCTAGGTCTCACCCTCAGAGCCTGAGATGGTAAATTATCTACTAAAAAATCTAGGTGATATTAATGCTGCTGAGTTTTGCCTTCCTTTTCAATCACCCTTGTCCAGTAGATAGCAACAATAAACTCCTACCCATATGTTCAATTTTGCCAAAGATGGAGGGTCTACGTCTTTAGTGGACACCACCAGAGAGCTTGCTGGAAGTGAAAGCTGCAGAATCCTGAACACCAGAAGTTCTTATTTCTGGTAACTCACAGGACAGAACACACATTGAAAATCAATGCTGGTCTTTGAGTCAGTGATTGAGAAGATTTTCATCTTTCACTCCTCTCCTTTACCAGGGAAGGTCTAGAAAGTATCCAGTTTTCTAACTTACTATCCCATGAGATTACAATGATTTAGTCCTTTGGCTGCCCGCTGTTTTATCCTCATCTTCATGACTCAACAAATGCTTACTTAATGCCCACATGTACCAGATATTGTTCAAGATGTTAATTGCACAGCAAAGAACACAATAGAAAATGTCCATGAGCACACCAACTTGCAGTTCTCCTCCCAATTCCCATTCTAGAAACTCAGTTAGCTGAGAAGCAGCAAACCTCTAGCAACTCCTTTCCCTTAGTGTATATCCGAATTTTATCATTCTTGGCATCAACCAATGGTCATTATGATATGATACACAAATTCCATCTGAGGACAAAAACTGTCTTGCCTAGAAGTCACGCACTCATCTCTTACAAGTGGTGACCCTGTGGAACCAGAGTTGATAGGCTCCTCACACTTGAAGATTTGGAATGACAGTCTCTCAGATGGTAACCACTCTCTTGCAAAAGGTGAATTTCATGCACTCAACTCTTCACTGCTGTCAAGTGTTCTTAGCCTGAGCCTTACCAGCTCTGGTAATCTCAGGCCATAGTATCTCACCTCATTCTTCAGATTCCTGCTATGGTATAATTGATTCTGTTTCAATTGGTAACTATTGGAAGAAGATTATGGGCCAGTAATTCATGGAAACCATAGGTGAGAGAGTTGAAAGAGGTCTTGCTGTAGAGAGTGCCAGAGCTACCATCCTCATTCACCACCTGATACCTGTGTGATCATACACAAGCTCCACATCTCCCAGACTCATTTTCCTCAACCAGCAGAATTGCTCTGATCATTAATGAGACCTAGTTGGTAACGTTTCTGACACTGTGCCGGAATGAAACAGGGCATTGAAAATATTCACTGTGGTAAATGGAATAGACTGATTGCAAAAGTGGCCCCAGTTTTCCTTCTTTCCCTGTATTTGTGCCCCTGTGCAATAAGACTTAGGGTTCCTCCAGCAAAAGGTCAAATCTACTCTTGAATCTGGGTAGGTCTCAGAGTTAATGTAGTCAACAGAATGTGGTAAACGTGACGTGAGTCAGTTCCAAGCCATGGCCCCAAAGAGTCTTATCTGCTTCTGCCCATTCTCTGGTGTCCTGGTCCAGCTGCCATGTGAATAAACACAAAGTAGCCTGGTGCATGATAGAGACCTCAGGGAGCAGAGCTGACTGAGCCCCTTTGTATTGGCTGAGTCCTCAAATATATGAATGAGACCAGAGTAAACCAGCAAATTCACCTTAGTGAACTGAACCTGACAATAGAGCCATGAGTGAGCACAGCTCAGGTCAGCCACAAAGGCCAAGATCAGCCAGACCACCAAGCTGACCTACAGACTCTTGAAAAATAATAACAGGTTATGATTTCAAGCCACTAAGTTTTGAGTGGTTTGTTATACCGCATTATTGTGGAAATACATAAACAAACTTTACAGGCCTTTCCCCCAATTTCTTTATATAGTCCTATGTTATCCATTAAAAAGAAAAAAAAAACACCCTAAACACTCAATTCACTTTAACTCCATTCTCTTCATGCTCTCCAAAATGGCAGCCAGTCAGTCACCAACCCAAAGTGTCCCATGACTGCAATGCAAGCTTCCTATATATCTCTGGAAAAGTTTCTTTCCCTGGGAAAGGATGTTTTTCCCCTGCCTTTTCCCAGAGGATTTGGCTACATTAAAGGTCTCCTCAGCATCAGTTTCTGTCCAGCCTGTCTTGTGGGTTAGACAATTATCTGGAACCTTTTCTGGGTCAGATTACACAAGAGCAATAATTTCCTATTCTAAGAGAAGCTCTAATGGTCTCCGGACCCAAAGTTCTTCACTGCTAAGCCTCTTATATTTGGTCTAGGCATTGTCTCATCCAGAGAACTTGAACCCTTCCCTCTTCCAGCCCATTTCCTCCTCCTGCTGTGCCCATGACGGTGTTCCATCACAGACGTTTGATTCACTGAAGGCGTTTATTAAATACATGTTTAGTGACAAAATAAACAAAACCTGGATAAATTAATGTTCTTCCCACTGAAAATATCTACCTCCCTTTTCCCACTTATTAAAATGATACTATTTTTGTAAGGTACAGCTTAAGTAACAATCATAATATACTATTTACACCTCTCCAGAATCACATTACCTTTATGCATCTTTACTGGTTACTTGTCTGTCTTTCTGACCCTTGCAACAGTATTTTACTAATGTTTAAAGCCTACTTCCTCCCATAGTGCCATAAAATGTTCATCAAAATAAATAAATTGAAATGCTGAATCCTAGTCTTAAATGAAAGTTTATTTTATGATGAACAAAAGCCACAATATATAAATGTCTCTTGGTCCTAAACAAGGAGGAAAGAATAGAAAAAGTTAACTTACGTTAATATTCAAAACACTGCAAGCAGCTTAGAGATCTACTGAAGTGAAAAGAATGGAAATATGCATGAATCTGCTATCTACAATGCAACAGTGTATAATAAACTGTCCCAGATTCAGTGATGTACCAACACACATTTATTTCTTGCTCACATGTCTTCATGTCAGCAAGGATTTGGCTGATCTAGGCTGAGCTCAACCAGGCTTACATCCAGGCTGCAATTTGGGTCCAGATCTTGGTCTACAGTTTTCATCCCTCTCAAACACATTAGCTTCTGGAAGCAGGTTCTCCACATAATGAAAACACGAATCACAAGAGTCAAACTCAACCATAGAGCACATGTTCAGGCAACATATTCATTGATATTCCATTGGCTAGAATGCTTCACATGGTCAAGTTCAACATAACTGTGTTGGAAAGTATGCTCTACCTACTCTGGTATGAAGACCTATGATGGTACAAAGAGTGTAACTCCAGGAAGGGATCAAGAACAGGGAACACTAATATGATACCTGTGGTTGGGAACTTAATGAATGGCAGTTACAAGTATTTCAGGCTCAGTAGAGCTAAGACAGGTAATTCATTTCCAAGGTCTTGTTTCTTCACTGAACATACATAAATCCATCTTTTACATACATTCTAGGCTATAGGTCACTGGAAAAGAAATGTGATGCTATAATCAAATCTATCAGTAGTTTGTATTTTATTTTTTTTATTAGGTCAAATACACATAGATCATGAATACATTTATTTTAGATGACAATACAGAAAATGCTTTTTTTATTCTGTTCAACTGAGTTATAACCACCCAAAAGGCTTTAATTTGGAAATAGCACCAGTAACTGGAAACAGCTTTGAAACACATTTATTACTAAAAGAAAATTTCTGTTCACACAAGAATTTTCTGCTTTCAGAATTGCCTTCAAGATTAAAAAAAAAGGGGGGGAGTATTTAATTTAAGAAAATGCATTATTGGTTAATATACTGTATAGTCTAATCTTACAAATTTGTAGGAGGAATGAATTTGCTACTATTACAACTGGAAGTCAAAAAACTGTCACATGTCCCAGAGTTCATTTCACGTTAAGTCTGGAGGGAAACTGAATCCTATTCATTATTAGGCACTGTCCCATGACTCTCCCTCATTCATTCTGCCCCCTCTCAGCAATGTCGTGAAATCTGTCAGAAATCCAAGCAGAACATAATGGTTGGGGTGGCCATGTATATCTGTAGCTCATACTGGCAACCGGTAAATTGTTTACTAGACTAAAGACTTACGTCCCAGTTTTCCAGGCATCTTGAGGCAGGAATCCTCATGAGGTATTGAATTCCATCTTCACTCTGCCCAATCTCCCAGAAGCATCACACAACTATCCCCTATGTGGTTCTGATGACTTTTGGAGTGTTGGGAATAGGGAAGGGAATCTTGGGTTATTACCATCTGCTAGACGCACAGATTTCTGCTTCCTTCCCACTCTTAGTATAATTTCTTTCCCTCTACTTAGTTATGACTCTTCTCTTTGACAGTCACTCATCACTCTCCACTTTCCACCTTCTCAAGGGTGCCTCCTCCCATAATCTCATTGAGTTTTCACTTTTGAGACAAAAAAGAAGAAAATTATTTGGGGAGGGAGGATTTTCCTTAGGCTGTGAAGCAAAAATTACAACCTAGGTAGGGGAACAAAAGGGAAACATCTATTTGCCTGAAATGGATGGGTGGGGGAGTAGTGGGAACACAGAACAGAAGTCACTAATAGCCCTCATTCTATTGCTTATTACATAGCAGGGGATTCAAAATACAAATTAATAAATCTATAATTATCCTGCCACGAAGCTATTTATTTTACTATTATATTTTGTCAGCTTCAGAATGCAATTACATTCTATGCTTCCATTTTTCCATGCTATATTATTTTATTCAGTGGAATGGTTAATTAGATGACTTTATTAATATGGAGACATTCTTAGCTCATTAGGTATGATGCACAATTCTATTGTCTATTCCCTTGATTTTTCTTCTTGGCAATTGCAATCTAATGGACAAGGTTCAAAAATTAATCTTAGCAGCTTCTGGGAAACAACTGCTCACAACAAAAACTAGAATGTCAATATCTCACAAGAGGATACCAGCTCTTAAAATTTCTGTTACAATAAACTTTTGGGCACTAACACATGAAAGCACATAAGGATCTTCTTGCAATAACTGTATGGTAAAGGAAAATTTCACTCTTATTCATTCTTACAAATGCATGCTAATGTTTTATGCTTATCCCTTTAATTATTTTAATCAAATATAAGAAATAGAAATTATAAGTTTCCTTCATCAATCAAAGAATTAAGCTTTTCTCCAATACTATTCCATGGCAGCCATTAATTGAATCTTATCTAGGACTTATAATGTACTTTTGTAACTTTATAGAAATACATATATGAGTTCAGTTATGGCCGCCATTGTGTTTTTGTAATTTCATTTACTATCAGTGATCTAAAGCAATAAAAGATATAAGTCTTTATTTCCATGTTTCCATGAATTCCCAATACAACAAACAATTGACTAGCATCTGTAAAATTCATTCATCTCCCAAGTATTTATTTAACACTATGTGTCCAGGAAAACATTATAAATATAAAACACAATACATAGTCTGGGACAAAAGCATTATGTACTTTCATCCTTACAAATTCAAAGGGAGCTGATATATAAAATAATGTATTTTATACAGGAACAGTTTCACTGTTATTCTTCTTTAAATATAAAGTGGGGGGAGAACCCTCTTATTCTATGTGAACCAATCAATGTTATTTCTTGATTTAGTTAATTTAATTGTTGAACCATGGCACTGTGTTAAATTCAGGGAATACAGTTAACAACAAGACAGTTGTAGCCCTGCCCTCAGGATTTGTACAGTCTTTAAATTATATGTGAATATGAACCATTAAAATACAGATGCAATAATGTAAACATTCAGGTAAAGGTATCTCTTTTAAAAATATCTGTCATGGAATTATTTTATTTTTTAATTTTTTTTATTAAATCATAGCTGTGTACATTAATGCATTTATGGGACAATGTGCTAGTTTCATATACAATTTGAAATACATCGAACTGGTTAACATAGCCTTCACTGCACTTTCTTAATTATTGTGTTAAGACATTAATATTCTACACTTAGTAGATTTGACATGTACCCTTGTAAAATGTACCATAGGTGTGGTCCGACCCATTACCCTCTCTCCACCCATCCTCTGCTCTCTCCTCCCCCTCCTCTTTCCCCTTCATCTTGGGCTGTAGTTGGATTATAGCTTTCATATGGAAGTGTGGGTGCTTATATATTGGTTTCATAGTAGAGCTGAATACATTGGATACTTTTCCTTCCATTCTTGAGATACTTTACTAAGAAGAATATATTCCAGTTCCATCCATGTAAACATAAAAGAGGTAAAGTCTCCATCTTTTTTCAAGGCTTCATAATATTCCATGGTGTACATATAACACAATTTATTAATCCATTCGTGGGTTGATGGGCACTTGGGTTTCTTCCATGACTTAGCAATTATGAATTGGGCTGCAGTAAGCATTCTGGTACATATAGCTTTGTTATAAAGTGATTTTTGGTCTTCTGGACATATACCTACTAGAGGAATTGCAGGATCAAATGGCAGGTCTATTTTTAGATCCCTAAGTACTCTCCAAACTTCTTTTTTTTTGGAATAATGAACGTTTATTACATGAACTAAGATAGGAGAGAGGAAGGCTTTTTGCCTGTAGCACAGTGGTTACGGCACCATCCACGTGCATGAAGGCTGGTGGGTTCAAACCCAGGACCAGATAAACATTGACAACTGCAACCAAAAAAAAGGGGGGAGGGTGGGGGGAGGAAGAATTATTTGCCTTTCCGGGCCTTGATTTTCCTCAGATAGAACGCCAGCTCTTTGCCTTCTAGCACATAGCCATCTGCTTGGCCACACTGGCCTGGTCTTGATGCAATGCATGCCAGAAGCTTGCCCTGCTGGAACTGCTCCTCCAGAAGACTGCATATTTTGGCATTCTTTTTCCTTTCATCATATTCCTTCTGAATTTTTTTGAACATTTTTTGTTTAAAATCTCTTCTTCTTCTGGAGTCAGCTTGGCTCCTTTCTTGCGGCCCAGAGGCAGTGCACAGTGCGACTCATACCATTATCGGTATGGTGTGCTGTCAATAAGCACAATGCAGTTCTTCACCAAGGTCTTGGTACGAACCAGCTCATTATTGGATGCATTGTAGACAACATCAATGATACTCGTTTTCCTAGTACAACACTCTGAGCCCCAAGAGAAGTTTCCCACGTCTAGCCTCAGGGCACGGTATTTCTTGTTACCTCCCCTAACATGGACGGTATGTATTTGGCGGGGGCCAATCTTAGTGTTAGCTGCAGGACGTCCCAACTCATACTTCTGCTTCTTGTGGTAGGGCTTTCTCTTGCCCCCGGTCTTGCAGCGCTTGTGCCAGTTGTCCCGAGAGATGCCCATCGCCTGGCGCTGGCTGGAAAGAGAAAACGCACAGACTCACGGTTCGGTTTTCTACATACAGTAATCTTAACAGACTTGAAGAAGAAAAATAACTCAGACCAAATAACTCAGAGTCTTAGTTATTTAGTAATTGATTTTTGATCTGAGTTTGGTATCTGATTTCTTCCTCAAAAGTGATGTAAACCCAAGCTACCGGTTGACCTCTGCTTTTACTGTTAAACTTCACTTGTGATGTTGACAAAATCCTTTATGCCCATGACTTTAGCACAGGTGTTTGTATTTTGCAATTGATGCTTCTTCTCACCATGAGGTACTAGATTTTATCTGCAATCATACAACCCTTTATGTCGTGATATATTGACTTATCTTTTACATTATTGAAAATTTATGCTTTATTATATGATTATGCTTTAGTATATGATTGCAATTAGGACCTTCTAGAGATGTATATTTATGTGTGTGTCTGCGGATGATGTGTATTTCATTTAAAGTTTTGTGTTACGTGCCCACTGTGTGCCAAGAGTTCTTCCAATCAAGGCAATGGAGATACAGTAGTGAAACAAAGAGGACACAGTCCCTGGCTTCATAAAGCCAATTTCTTATGAGAAAGACAAACAATAACAAGGTATGTAAGTATAATATATAATATGTACCAGAGTAAATTCTTAGGAGAAAAGATGAAAGAGGGGATGGGGGACCGGGGAAGGCCTCTTTTGAAATTGGCTTTTGAGTAAAGATCTGAGAGAGATAGATCTCTCGATGTATTCATTCATACTTCATATATACACACATATTCACATTTATGTGCCTTACATATCTAAAGGAAAGGAAATCTATATCAATATTACATATTTACTTTTTATACTTAACTAAATTCATTCTTGTGTTTTATTATGGCCGTATATTTATGTATTACATTTTAACATTTTTCTTTTGAGTCAGATGAATTTATGGCCTTTTACAATCTTAAGAGATTTCAATTAATTATATAGTGCATATAATTTTGATGCTAAATTATCAGAACTTGGACACAAGGGGTCACTTTAAGTATAACTTTTTACTCCCTTCAGTACTTCCCTAACATCTTCCCAGGCATCTTTACTTTTTGGCAATAATAAGATGTTCCAAACCCATCCTCAGTGTTTCCTGCCCAAAGTTATGAAGTTAGCTATCTTCCAAAGAATTTAGGTAGGAAGTAAACAAGCACATTTTTTTATATTCGCAAGGGGATATCAAATCAGATACAGGAGTTTCTGTTTTAAGAAAGGAAGTAATTTTTCTCATTAAAAGGTTTTGGTAGCCAGACCTGGGGGCCTAGGAATAAATCTAAAGTAAAATTCTACTTTCTTTATATATGGTAGTTTTTTTTTTTTTTTTTTTGAGACAGATTCTCACTATGACGACCGTGGCATCATAGCTCACAGCAACCTCAAACTCTTGGGCTTAAGTGATTCTCTTGCCTCAGCCTCCCAAGCAGCTGGGACTACAGGCACCCGCCACAACACCCGGCTATTTTGTTGTTGTCATTGTTATTTAGCAGCAGACCCAGGCCAGGTTTGAACCCATCAGCCCGGGTGCATGTGGCTGGCGCCCTAACCACTGAGCTATGGGCTCTGAGTCTATATACGTTGTTTTCCTCCCCTCCCCTCCCTTTCCTTTCCTTTTTTTGGCAGAGTCTCACTCAGCCGCCCTGGCATTATAGCTCACAGAAGCCTCAAACTCTTGGATCTGAGCAATCCTCTTGCCTCAGCTTCCCAAGTAGCTATGACTACAGGTGTCTGGCTAGTTTTTCTATTTTTAATAGAGATGGAAGTCTCACTCTTTCCTCAACAGAAAAATATTAAGTTCCTTAACAAATTATGTGCAGTTTTTTTAAAAAGTAGCCTTTTGTAAAGAACAGAGATAACTTTGTTTCTTTTTTTTTTTTTTACATTGTCCTTGCTTGTAGTGATTCTTCTTGCCAGTTGCCTCCCACATTAGCTGGGATTACGAGTGCCCACCACAATGCCCGGCGGTGTTCTGTGCTGATGGTAGAGACCGGGTCTTTTACACTGGCTCACTCATGCTTATGCTGGTCTCGAACTGTGAGCGCTAGAAATCCACCCGCCTCAGCCTCCAGCGCAGGGATTACAGACTTGCGCCACCACACCCGGCCGATAACTTTGTTTCTTTATGCTGACTTTTATTTCTTATTTTTATTTTTATTTATTTATTTATTTATTGAGACAGAGCCTCAAGCTGTCGCCCTGGGTAGAGTGCTGTGGCATCACAGCTCACAGCAACATCCAACTCTTGAGCTTAAGAGATTCTCTTGCCTCAGCCTCCCAAGTAGCTGGGACTACAGGCACCCGCCATAATGCCCAGCTATTTTTTTGGTTGTAGTTGTCATTGTTGTTTGGCAGGCCCGGGCTGGATTCAAACCCGCTGGTGTATGTGACTGGCGCCTTAGCTGCTTGAGCTACAGGCACTGAGCCTATGCTGACTTTTAAATTGTCATCTTTTTTCAAAAACTAGTTTGTAGTATTTGTAGATAGGGTACCAGAAGATTTTTTCTGTTTCTGTCAAGCATCTCAAAGTGAGGAAGAGGGATTCCAAGATGGGCATATTTCAGGCAAGAAAAAATTCAACGAAGTAGAATTAATAAATAATTTTAAAGCTTGATTCTCTAACTAGTTCCATTTATTTTTTGTTTTACATTCTCTCTCTCTCTTGTTTTTTTTGTAGTTTTTGGCCAGGGCTAGGTTTGAACCCGCCACCTCCAGCATATGGCGCCTGGGCCCTACGCCATTGAGCTACAGGCGCCGCCCTTGTTTTACATTCTCAAAGGGTAATTGAATATTCCAAATTTCTCTGAATATTTCTTTCTTTTTTTTTTTAGAGACAGAGTATCATCTTACCCTTGATAGAGTGCCATAGCGTCACAGCTCACAGCAACCTCCAACTCCTGGGCTTAGGTGATTCTCTTGCCTCAGCCTTCCGAGTAGCTGGAACTACAGGTGCCCGCCCCAACGCCTGGCTATTTTTTTGTTGCAGTTTGGCCCCAGCCGGGTTTGAACCCACCACCCTTGGCATATGGGGCGGGCGCCCTACTCACTGAGCCACAGACACCGTCCTGAATCTTTTTTTTAAGGCATCACTTATCTTCATTAGTATAATCCTAAAATGTTGATAGTTCTGCAATATAGTATGTAGCTGGTACCTTTTCTTGAGGCACATTCAAGTGTTTTGACAGTAATAAATTATCTATATGCCACAAATGTGTTAACCCTTTAAACTTTATTGAGTCTGATTTCACCTCTTTTGGTCTTCCTTTTATCTAAGAACTTCAATCCCCAGGAGATCCATGTTCCCCTCCTTGTTTTGTTTGCGTTGTTTTTAGTTCTTCTAGTCTTTTGTGAAGTAGTGAGTTCTCTTTGATGCTGTTCTTTCTGCAGATGAGGAGGAGGGAAGGATGATTCCATGCCTAGAACTATGGCTGATGACTGAAAGCTGACAGGATGGATGGATGCTGTTGGTGGCATGTTATGAACCAAAATTAGACTTCGAAATTCATTATGTCTTCTTTGTATATCTTCTAGTCTTTTCTGAAGCCTTGTATATTTTTCTAAGCTTTGTATATTTTGTCTATTTAACACCTGATTTTGTTTCCAATTCTGCTTTGCCTCTGAGACTTCTACTTTCCCCAGCAGTCTCTTCAATTTGTTTTCATGAAAAGGTTTTCTCTTTCTGAGCAATTGCAGCTCATGGGAGTTTCTCTTTAGTTGGATTATGCTTTTCTTCTCTCTCTGTGGTATGCTCATGAAACTTATGCTTTTCTTTCAACCACTGGATCTATCTCTCTTCCAACGTCTTTTCACCTCTAGTTGCGCTTTTTCAGCTTGACTTCTTAAATTTCAGTATTCTTGTTTAAACCTTTCCACCATTTCCTTCAGCATTTGGTTTGAATTCAGCAGGTCATTCTCTACCTGTGAAAATGAGGTCACTTGGATCTATAAATGACTGATTTGCTGTTTTAGGTCAGTAATTTCATTTTCATTCTCTGCATTTTCTTTTCTTTCTTTCTTTCTTTTTTTTTTTCTTGAGATGGAGTCTCAAGCTGTTACCTGGGTAGAGTGCCATAGCATCACCTCACAGCAACCTCAAACTCTTGGGCTTAAGCAATTCTCTTGCCTCAGCCTCCCAAGTAGCTGGGAATACAGGTGTCCACCACAATGCCCGGCTATGTTTAGGTTGCAGTTGTCATTGTTGTTTGGCAGGCCAGGGCAGTATTTGAACCCACCAGCTCAGATGTTATGTGGCTGGTGCCCTAGCCACTGAGCTATAGGCACGGAGCCTTTCTCTGTATTTTCAATAGTCACAATTGTTGTTGAAGTTTTAACCTAATACTCTCAAGTTCCCTCTGGCTGTCTCTTCTGCCATCTGTGAAGCACACAATTTCTCTTCACACTGATCTTTTTTCAAGACATCATATCCCACTTTCATTTTCTCTAAATCTGCTAATCTGCCCTCAAGTTCTAACTTTTCCTCTTGTAATACCACAAGTTTTTGATAACCTTCTTCCTTGGCAGCTTGCACTTTACATATTAATTCATGATCCTTTTCTACTAAGAGCACTTTGTGAGGTTCAACAGCTGATTTGAGAATTTCATTGTCTGACTGTAATCCACCCAGTTCACTTTGAATCTTATTCCTTTCTCTTTCTAGCTCACTCTTAGCTCTTGCTGCCTCCATTTTGATGTCTGTTATTTCTAGTTTGTTTGAATGCTTCAGTTCTTTTACTTTATGGTCAATGTATTTGTTTCTCATTCAGCTTTATGTAATTTACCATTTAAAAAGGAGGTCACTGCTTGATTGTAGTTCTTTTTCCAAGCATTCAGCCTGTAGTTTAGATTGTAGGCTGATTGTTTTTCATCCTCCAGGGTTCTGACTGTCGCCTCCATCTCAGCCAACTTCTGCACCTGTATTCTTTGGATATTTTCTACCTAAGTATCAGAATTCTCTTTTCCAGCCCTTAGTAGTGCTACTTTAGCCTCTAAACCTTTTTATTTCTGACACAATTGAACTTTTTTGAACAAGTTGCTTCACTTATTTGCTGTCTCTTGTGAGATCAACAGTAAGGAGTTGATTCCGTAATTCTTTATCTTTCTCTGGTCTTATAATCTCTGATTCATACTTTATTTTTTCTTGTAAAATATATGGAGATTCTTCTTCTGGTGTTCAGATTCTGACTTGAGAAATGTGTGCTCATAGTGAAGCTTATTATATTTACCTATACACTTTTCCACTTCTTCATCCAGATTGCAAAAATGTTCTCTCATTGGAGTTGCTAATTCTTGCTGTATTTGAGATCTTAATACTTTCAACTTTTGTGGAGTTAATAGCTATGCCTTTATTTCTTCTAAGTCTTTAGTTTTCTGTAGTAATTCCTCTTTTAGTTCTTCAAACAGCAGCTGAAATTTTTCCTGCTGAGTTTACTTTTCATTTAACAGGCATTTAAGTTCATTTTTGTGACTTTATGTACTCATCTTGAAACCTTGTGTGTTCAGCCTTCAGAGTCTGATAACTAGTTTTATGATGCATGCATCATAACCTCTCATTAATTAACATTTTTTGGAACTTAGATTGAGAATTTGTCAGTCCACTGTCTCCACCAGGAGGAAAAGGTTCCATACTGGTAATTGAGCTGACAACCATGTAAAAATAAGTTCTGGCTTTTTTATTGTTCTAGTTTTCTTTCCAAGAGTATTTCCCACGTCTTTCTTACTTAGAGAGAATCTCAGGAGGCCAAATTTTACCAGACTAACACATGGTCCTTGCAATTTGCACACATACAACTTAAGGGACCAGAGTTCTGGCTGCACTTACCACCAAGGGACATAACCATAGTTCCAACCATCTGCACCCATTCAGCTTGACTCATGGAGATACTGGGGCTAAGGGTTAGAGTCCTACAGTGGGGTGTCGGCCCAGTCCGCCACTCCTAAGGAGGTCCGTAACCACTAGCCACGCAAACATAACAGGAGCAGGAGGAACAGGAGGAGGGCCCAGTGGGCTCCTCGTGCAGTACCCCCACCACAACCCCCCCTTCCCCCGCCACTAGGGAAAACCTGAGTTGAGAGAGGGTTCCAAGGGCGGTGGTAAAAAGCTTCACTCTTCCATGGTAGACAGGCTGCCTTAGGGGTGCAAGGCCAGCCCAGGTGCTGACTTTGGCTAAAACGCTGCCTCAGTCTGGCGCCCCTCCAACCTGGAGAAGCAGGCACCTGGGGAGTCTCAGTCTTCCTTAGGTTGGTCTTGAACTCCTGAGCTCAGGCGATCCACCCGCCTCAGCCTCCAGAGAGCTAGGATTACAAGCCTGAACCACCACACCCAGCTTGTATTTTCTCTTTCCTATAGTTTATGTTGCCCAAGAAGATAAAGATGGCTCAATCTCACTTTAATCAGAAGCATATATTATCTCTTATAAATCTTTGTTTCAGGTTTTGTGAAACATTGTTTCAATAAGTTAAAACATGACCATTTGAGGGCACCTGTAGTCCCAGCTAGTTGGGAGGCTGAGGCAAAAGAATTGCTTAAGCCCAAGAGTTAGAGGTTGCTGTGAGCGGTGACGTCACACACTCTACTGAAGATGTAGTAGTAAGACTCTGTCTCAAAAAAAAAAAAAAAAGAATTTTGAAAATTGGTAAGTTAAAATTACATCAATTGGTGTAAGTGAGTCCAAAAGAAATGTACCTGAAGTTTCTTCAGATGCATTACATTTGTTCTCTTCATCTTAGGAAGGTTTCTTTCTTAAGATGATTTCAGCTTTTCCTGAGAAAACATGGTTTTTCCTGAGAAGCTTTTTACATGGTTTATTAGAGTCCTGGTCCTGTTCAATAGTTATTATATTTTGATGGTAGGATTGCACAGAATTTTTTTTTTTTTTTGAGACAGAATATCAAGCTGCTGCCCTGGGTAGAGTGCCATGGCGTCACAGCAACCTCAAACTCTTGGGCTTAAGCGATTCTCTCGCCTCAGCGCTGCCCTGGGTAGAGTGCCATGGCGTCACAGCAACCTCAAACTCTTGGACTTAAGCGATTCTCTCGCCTCAGCCTCCCAAGTAGCTGGGACTACAGGCGCCTGCCACAGTGCCCTGCCATTT
This sequence comes from Perodicticus potto, assembly GCA_963574655.1. Classification (NCBI taxonomy): domain Eukaryota; kingdom Metazoa; phylum Chordata; class Mammalia; order Primates; family Lorisidae; genus Perodicticus; species Perodicticus potto. Next base: position 21,160 of record CAUYRH010016984.1, on the reverse strand, counting down.
TTTGGTTGTAGTTGTCATTGTTGTTTGGTGGCCTGGGCTAGAGTCAAACCTGCCACTTACAGTGTATGTGACTGGCACCCTAGCCACTTGAGTTACAGGCACCGAGCCAGGATTGCACAGAATTGAGCAAAATTGTTGCCATTATGATTGAGTACCTTTTAGAGACAGATGGAAACAAAGCTTCCTTTTTAGAGCATGATTTCACATAGACTTCTAGTTTCTTCTTAGCATATTAATTTTCTATGGCCTAGTAATATTCTTCTGCTTTAACACAAAGCTCAAAACGGGGAGATGGAAGATTGGTGTAGAAAAGTCGATTCCTTGAAGTCACAAGGCGAGCGTAGTTCAGTGACAACAGGATGAGCCACCTTCCTGGTCAGCTTTCTTAAAGGCATTTGAGCAGTAATTCTTCATAGATTCTCCAAGAAAGAGCAGTGTCTTGGGTAGAGTGTCTGGCACTTTGGGCTCAAGCAATTCTCTTGTCTCAGCCTCCCAAGTAGCTGAGACTATAGACCCCCACCACAATGCCCAGCTAGAGTTTCTGTTTTTTAGTAGAAACAGTGTCTTGCTCTTGCTCAGGCTGGTATCCAAGTCCTGAGCTCAGGCAATCCACCTGCCTCCCCACCTCCCAGTTTCTTTCCCTTGCTGTGGCTGGTTTGAGGCAAACAGTAACACTAGGAAAACTGAGCCTCCCGAAGTTTCTCTTCCAGCTTATGAGCCCAGTTATAACGCAGTGACCTGCTACAATTAAAGGGAACTGCGGGAGCTCTGACTCTTTGGTTTGTTAATCCCTCTGGACAGAGGTCACCAGAACGCTCCTCTTCTAGGGGCCTTCCACCTCTGGGCTTCCTGACAATAGCACCTTCAAGCCTTGCTGGTGGGTACAGTCCTTAGAACCCGCCCTTCTCCATCCTACAGAACTTGTTCGTTTCCGCCTCTGACTTCGGTGCCCTCCGCTCCTACCCTTACCGGGGCAGGAGCTGCGCTTGGGGTCACAGTTGGATCAGCTGGACGGTGGGACCGGGCGGGTCCTTGGCTCACTTTAGTATTCGGACAAACCCAGCACGTGGTTTACTTCACTTCACTCGACGTACAAGTCTCGCGCTCCGCAGAATGAGCCCAGAATCCTTCGCGCCCAGCGCTGCGGGTCTTTCCCTCCCCTCACAACTACATTCCCAGAAGCCATTGCGGGAGGTGGGTTTTGCTGGGGCAGCGGCGTCTCCGCTTCCGCTTTCTCCGGGGGAAGGCGGCGGCGCGAGGCGGTGCTACTGGTCCCGGGGGCTCAGGTAGGGCGTCCAGATTCTCCATAGAGGACGGCCTGTGCAGATCAAGGAGCGGCTGGCAGACGGTCTGTGTCTGGGTTAACGCAGGAGTGATAGGACGCCTACGAGCGCCCGTCTGGTTTGGTGGGGCCACGGGTGCGTCTCGTGTTGCTCTGAGGTTCGCATGTGTGAGGCTGTAATCGTCTGTTTGTGGGGGGACGACACTGACCCACCGTGTGTGTGACTAAGGCGAGATTGTTGCGGACTGTGTGGTTCTCGCTGTCACCGGGTTGGTGAGATGGCGTGACCGTGCGCTGCTGCTGTGCCAGTGTGAGTGTGTCACTGTGTCAGGTGACCTCTGTCCGGAGGGACCAACAAACCAAAGAGTCAGAGCTCCCGTAGTTCACGTTAATTATAGCAGGTCACTGCTTTATAACCGGGCTCAGACGCTGGAAGAGAAACTTTGGGAGGCTCCGTTTTCCTACTGTGCTCCTGAAAGGCTCGCCGCTAGGGTGATCTTTAATAACTCAATGATTCCAGGGTGTTTGTGCGTAAGAGCATTTGCTTCCTTTGCCTCAATTACTGGCTGACTTTGCCATAAGAGTATCTCCTCTGGAAGGAAGAAAGCCCGAGCTCAAGCTGTGGATTCCCCTCCCCCGCAGTGCCTCGGCTTTAGGCGGCCACAAACAGGTTTAACATTACCTATTGTATTTGTGGAGTTTGATAATGGCACTCCAAGCCATCATTTTCCAAGGTCTCTGATGTCTACAACTGTGAATCTCTGCTTCTTCCTCGCTTCCTCTGATTCTGTATCTCTGGAAAAATAACTTCTAGGAGAGAAGACAGGAATTTGAGTCTCACTTTGAAGGTTCCAAGTGCAGAGAGAGTCTCCTGAGTTATTGACCTGGTTTTGTAATGAAAATTCACAAATAAGACTCCATCTAACCTACCAAGAAGACAAGCAGAGAATATTCTCTAGGCTGTATTTTCTTATGAAAAGAGGGCTGCTTTCAGTATTAGAAACCTGAATTATACAAACCATGTGACTTTGGCTAAATTATCTTAACTTCTGTTTACATCTTCTGTAAAATGGGGGGAAATACTTAACATTACAAGGAATTGATAGGAGCAGGGTTCATTGCTGTTCCTAAAGGATCTAGTTTAACACTGAAATAATCTGGGTAATAATCATGTCTGTGTAACTCTGGGTTAGCCTTACCAGCTCTCTCTTCATCAGAGGATTGATATGGTGTATTGTGGGTGAGCTCCTTGACCTAAAGTCTGGGAAATCCCTTGTGATGTTCCCAGAAGTTCTTGAACTATCAGAAGTTGCATATAGTGTCTCTATGCTGGGGCTTAGGTGTATCTTAATAGAGATCAAGTCCTTTAGATTTCCAAAGAGGATATAACCCCAAAAGTCATAGGAACATTTGCACTAGAATACTAAGGCTGTCATGTCAGAACTAGCAGGGGTGTTTGCCATAATGTTGCCCAAGCCAGGTGTGGTAGCTCATACCTGTAATCCTAGGTATGAGGATTGGAAGGCTGAGGTGGGTGAATTGCTTGAGCTCAGGAGTTGGAGACCAGCCTGAGCAAGGTCAATACCCCGTCTCTACTAAAAATAGAAAAACTACCTGGCCATTGTGGCAAGCACTTGTAGTCCCAGCTACTTGGGAGGCTGAGGCAAGAGGATTGCTTGAGCCCAAGAGATTGAGGTTGCTATGAGCTATGACACCAGGGTACTCTACCCAGGGTGAGAGTGAGACTGTGTCACAAAAACAAGAAAAATGTTGCCCAAATCAGTGTCCCGTAGTGACTGCATAGCTAAGTAATTTATGGTTTGTGCATATCATAGAATTTTATACAGCTATGAATTATATTTAACTGTTCAACAATTGGGTACAAGTGATTATAGACTGGATAACACAGATGATATGTGCTTGTTCATTTCTCTCCTTTTGTATATAAATATTTTTTTCTTTTTGAGACAGTGTCTCAAGCTGTTATCCTGGGTAGAGTGCCACGGCATCACAGCTCACAGCAACCTCAAACTCTTGGGCTTAACCCATTCTCTTGCCTCAGCCTCCCAAGTAGCTGGGACTACAGGCGCCTGCCACAGTGCTCAACTATTTTGTTGTTGTTGTTGCACTTCTTGTTGTTTTAGCTGCCCTGGGATAGTTCAAACTCACCAGCCTTGGTGTATGTTGCCGGCGCCCTAGCCACTGAGCTACAGGCACTGAGCCTCTCCTATTGTGTATTTGAAAAATTTCACAGAAATGTTCAACATATTTGTAGATATTTAAATTTCTCCCCTACTTCTTAAAATAAATCACAGAAAAAAATTAAATGTGTCACAAGAGAAAATGTTGCATAATAGTCACACTGTTGAAGCAGAATACTTCAGAAATTATATTGTATTTAACTAGCACTTAGACATTTACATGAATAGGTTTTGTGGATATACATATGTGTACTTAGAGGGAAGAGTCATATCTTGATGTGCTTGCATTGCTAGTAATAATGATTTCATAAGCCTAAAAGCAATATTCAATTCTTAGTTGTAAGTAGGTTAGGAATTGAATTAAGAAAATGATTGCAGATGATGGGAAAAAGGGAACCGAGACAGGAGAGAAGTAGATCAGAGAAACCCAAAGCCTGATGCAAAATGCACTGTTGAAGGCCTAGCTCCTTTTTAAGGCTGTAGAGGCTGTCTTGCTGAAACTTCACTTCTTCCCCAGCACCACTCTGCTGCCAAGGTCACTGGGCAAGCAAGGCTTGCCTGGGTGGGAAATGCCCTCTCAGGGAAAGTAAGTCCTTTTGGCGAGTTAGGGAATGCAGAATGTTTAACTTCATTAAAGAGAGCAAGAGTTGCTCTGGACTAGATGAGGAGAAAAATATTTCCTTTCTTCTGTCAACTCGGTATGGTCATCAGTCAGTCTGAGCACAAGGCTTCTTGAGTGTTCATTGCCACTCCAGTGATTTGTGTGTATGGCCTAAATGGGGTCTTCTGTGACATGCTGCTCCTGGACTGTGTCCCCTGTCCAATGTTCTGTTTGTGTAATGATCATAAATAATTTAGAGCAATAATAGTAAAAAGTAAATTAGTCTAATTAACATAGATAATTTAGTTAGAAAATGCAAGCACAGCAAAAACCATGATGTAATTGTTAGCTTTCCTTCCTCATATTGATGATTAAAACAATGGTGTATGAAATAAAAATGGAGCTAGCCTGGAGCAAGGGGCTGTCTGCTGGTCCTCATGTTGAAGGCAGACAGACTCCTGAACCAGCTTTAATAAACTTTCTCTTGTGTTTTGTCTTTTTATTTTTTTCCTCATCCCCTCGTCTCTATCAGCCACTGGGAGGGAACTCATGGCATAGTTTCAGACTGGTCCCCAACAGATTTTATATAGAGATAGAAGTATCTAACATCTCCAAAGAAAATTAAAAACATCTGTGGGAGCCCTTGGCAAAAATAAGTTGGCTTTATTTATTTCCAATTAAGTCAGGAACATAAGCTTGATAGAATCTGGAAAGAAATGGTGAAACAGCTGTCTCTTTCTTATTCTTTCCTCCAACATCAGGGATACTTGAGAACATTACCCTTAATAGAATTCTTTTTGCAAAACTTATTAATGCATTTGATATTTTGCTGTTGTTATGTAAGATGTCACCACAAGGGAAAACTAGCTGTAGGGTATAAAACTAAATAGTACTATGGGGTATTATTTCTTCTACTTCATATAAATCTATAATTATTTCTTATTAAAAACGTTTTAAAGATCCAGTAGAAAAAAAAACTATAAAAATGTACTATTCACAGGAAAAAACTGATCACCATGAATATTTTAAAGACATTACCACAAAACATTTGTTGGAAAAAAAAAAACAAAAAAACATTTGTTGAACAGGAGGAAGTGAGCTTTTCTTTCTTTCTTTTTTTTTTTTGTAGAGGCAGAGTCTCACTTTATTGCCCTGGGTAGAGTGCCGTGGCATCACACTGCTCACAGCAACCTCCAACTCCTGGGCTTAAGCGATTCTCTTGCCTCAGCCTCCCGAGTAGCTGGGACTACAGGCGTCGGCCACAATGCCTGTCTATTTTTTTTTGTTGTTGCAGTTCGCCGGGGCTGGGTTTGAATCCACCACCCTCAGTATATGGGGCCGGCCCCCTACCCACTGAGCCACAGGCACTGCCCCAGTAAGTGAGCTTTTCACATCCTCTGGGTCCTTACATGGCAAACAAAATCATGAGTGTCTGCACCCCCATTTAAGGATCCAGAAATCAAAGAAAGCTTTGTTAGGATATATTGAAATTACTCCTGCTCTGATGGTGGTAACTATCCTTGGCTTGACCTGATAGAATGTTAACCACATTTCACAGTATATATGAAAAGTTCCATTTTCTCACTTGAAAACAAATCCAAGTTGGTTTGGATGGTTTGGATAACCATCAGTTAAACAATTATTTTTTTCCCTACTGCTTTCAACTAGGGGAAAGACTTGTGCTTAAGATAAAAATTATTTAAAAATTAAAAACTGGCCTAAAACAAATGATTTTCAATGAAGAGAGAGTAAAAAAATAATACCTATCAGGCTTGTTTTGTGCATGTTAAAAAGAATTTATTCTATAAATGTTATTATCTGATCAAGAATAAGTACACACTTTTCAATTGTTGCTATAGGCCTAGGTTTTTCCCATCAACTTGATTCTCATTTTGGAGAAATTAGGAAAGTAAAGGCAAGAAAGGATTTTGGAAAACAATGTAATTTTAACAACCAGATTTATCACCATTGTCATATTTCTTTCATTATTTCATTAAGAGTAATATCACAGGTGAATATGACTCTCAGAAAAACTTTCTCACATCCCAAAAGGCAACCGATGTTATATATGGATCTATGATCAATTCACAGTACTGTTCTTCTCACCATCTTATTAAATTACACAAATGTTACAGTTTCACTGTGCATTTTGGGTTTTCTTTCAATAATAGATACTGTAATCCATGTAAATTTTGTGTCTTCTCTCTAAATACTATATTCTATCATAGAAAAAAATCACATTGTATTGATTTATTCCTCTGTTGTTGAAACTTTATATCATGCAATTTAGGGCTATATAAAGTGTGATACAGTGAAAAGTGATAAACATGTGGGTGCCTATAAGGGCAAAACATCAAAATAGAATTCACTGCTCCATGATTAAGGAAATCTTGTTACTCTAAAGTAAGAAATATATTCTGTTTTCATCATAGTGTTAGAATTTTGCTTTTAGTATTCTGGTTGTGAATCTACTGGATCTTATTTTTGTATATGGTGTAAGGTAGAAAGCTAATTTTTCTCACATAAAGCTTCCCTTTTACTAGATATACCACTAATTCCACGATAATTTCAATAGCATTATCATACACAAAATTGTCATATCTTCTTGGATTTTTGTATAATCCTCAATATTGTGTCTACTGATTTATTCCCTCAGTAACACACTATTTAATGACAACTTTAAATAAGTATGTGATGATATCTAATAGAGCCTGCCTTCCCTTTGTGCTTTTTCAAATTTGTTTCAGCTATTTGTGACCTTTACTTTTCCATATAAAATTTTTGGATAAGTTTATAAAGTTATTTAAAATATATAGATAACTGATGTCAACTTTAAGTGAAATATATTAAACTTGCAGATTTGGAAGAGAACTTTCATTTTTATAAAGTCAAGTTTTTTGGGATATAATGTTCTGTGTACTTTAAAATGTTTTATAACTATGTATATATGTCTCATAAATCATTATTGTGTTTATTCTTATATATTTTCTATAAATACATTTTCTCATTAATTTTTTCTTGTATAAAAGATGAGTTTTAGAGTTCCTCTTTCCCCAATCTTCTTTATCTTACTTAAGACAATGCCTGGGAGCTCAAGTGTTATGTTGGTAGGCTGACAGCAGATACTTTATTTCAGATTTTAATGAAAATACTTATTAAATATTATCAATATGTAAAATCTCTGCTGGAGGTTTAAGATAATCAGCTTTTTCATTATACAGTTTGTCAACTTGGAAAGAATTCTATTTCATAAGGTTGTGACTTCTTCAGAAGGTTTTCCAACATTCATAGTTTTCTGCTTTGGAACCAACCATGTAATGTGCAATAAGGCTTTTCCACATTCACAAAATTTATAGAGTTTCTAATTAGTATGAATTCTCTGGTGTCTGACAAGGTGTGACTTTTGGCTGAAGGCCTTGCCACACTCATTACAATGATAAGGCTTCTCACCTGTATGTTTTCTCATATGAAGAGTAAGAGATGAGATTTGAGAGAAGGCTTTTCCACACTTACTACAGTCAAAGGGTTTCTCACCTGTATGACCTCGTATATGTATAGTAAGAGATGAACTTTGGGAGAAGGCTTTTCCACATTTATTACATTCATAGGGTTTCTCACCCGTATGACCTCTCATGTGCACAATAAGGGAAGTTCTTTGAGAGAAGGCTTTTCCACATTCATTACATATATAAGGCTTCTCACCTGTATGACTTCTCATATGTAAATTAAGCAGTGAGCACTGAGAGAAGGCTTTTCCACATTTGTCACATTCATAAGGCTTTTCCCCTGTGTGGCTTCTCAAATGAAGAGTAAGGGATGCAATTTGAGAGAAGGCTTTGCCACATTCATTACAATCATAAGGTTTCTCTCCAGTATGAACTTTTTGATGTGTAATAAAGTTTTGTTTTTGGCTGAAGGCTTTACCACATTCATTGCATTCATAAGGTTTCTCTCCAGAATGAATTTTTTCATGAGCAATGAGATTTGATTTCTGGCTAAAGGCTTTCCCACATTCCTTACATATATAGGGCTTTTCCCCAGTATGAATTCTCTGGTGTCTAACAAGATTTGACATCTGAATGAAAGCTTTCCCACATTCGTTACATTCATAAGGTTTCTCTCTAGTATGAATTTTCTGGTGTGTGATGAAGTTTTTCTTATGGCTGAAGGCTTTTCTACATTCATTACATTCATACGGTTTCTCACCAGTGTGACTTCTCATATGTACTGTAAGGGCAGAGCTTTGAGAGAAGGCTTTTCCACACTCATTACATTCATAGGGTTTCTCACCTGTATGAATTCTAACATGTATAATAAGCATGGAAAACTGAGAGAAGGCTTTCCCACATTTATCACATTTATAAGGTTTTTCTCCTGTATGACTTCTCATATGAAGAGCAAGGGATGCAATTCGAGGGAAGGCCTTACCACATTCATTACATGCATAAGGTTTCTCCCCAGTGTGAACTTTCTGATGTGCAATGAGGCTTTGTTTCTGGCTGAATGCTTTTCCACACTCATTACATTCATAAGGCTTCTCTCCAGTATGAATTTTTTCATGATCAATTAGATTTGATTTCTGGCTGAAGGATTTCCCACATTCTTTGCATGCATATGGTTTCTCTCCAGTATGAATTCTTTGATGTCTAATGAGATTTGACATTTTAATGAAAGCTTTTCCACATTCATTACATTCAAAAGACTGCTCCCTACTGTGAATTTTATAATGTTTAATGAGTTTTTCCTTGTGGCTGAAGGTTTTTCTACAGTTATTACATTCATAGGGCTTCTCTCCAGTATGAATTCTCAGGTGTCTGATGAGGTCCAATGTTTGATTGAAGACTTTTTCACAATGATTACACTTAAAGGGTGTTACTCCAAGATGTGAAGAGCTGTTATCATATGATTTCATAGATTCAATATATTCACAATCTTCCTTACTTATAAGGTATTTTGCATTATCACGACAGTCAAAATTATGTTCTAAACACTTTCCAAACAAGTCATATTCATAGAGATTGTGTCCAGAAGGAACAAAATCTGAGTTCAGAGGAAACACATTAGCAAACTGCTTATGACATTTATTGTCTTTTTCTTTAGTCAGTGTTTTCTTGAATTTACCTTCAACTGGTCTCAAAAGTCTATCCTGGATTCTCTGATGTTCATCAATTCCCCATATTTCTCCTAAAATAGATTGCAAACAAATATCACTTGTGAATTTTTTTCTAATAATGTAATATCAGGAAATTTTCAAAAAAAATGTGCCATTATGAATAAAGTTGACTCTTTGTTTAAGGACTACTCTCCCATTATTATTATTTTATTTTTTTGGAGACAGAGTCTCACTTTGTTCCCCTTGGTATAGTGCCATGGCTTTATAGCTCACAGCAAACTCAAAACCTCAACATCTTAGACTCAAGCAATTCTCTTGCTTCAGTCTCCCAATTAACTGGGATTATAGGTGCCCACCACAATGCCCAGCTATTTTTTAGAGATGGGGTCTTGCTCTGGCTCAGGCTGGTCTCGAACCTGTGAGCTCAGGAAATCCACCAGCCTTGGCCTCCCAAGTGATGGGATTACAGGCATATTCTCTCATTATTAAACAAATTTCAAGTGCATGTACCTCCTATATCTTAAGTTTTGAGAAGGAAATTCCAGGGAAGAAAGTATGAGTAGAGGCAGTTATTTATAAATATGAATAGCTTTGATTGCTTTTAAAAGGGATCTGTAAGAAAACAAATAATTAGGGAGATGATCAATGTACAAGTAGAGTAAGAAGACATAATGTTAAAGAAAAAAACACATGTGAGGTTATAACATAAGATTACTTTGCAGTACTTTTACTGAAATATGTTTTTTCTTTTTTTTTTTTTCTTTTTTTTTTGTAGAGACAGAGTCTCACTTTATCGCCTTGGGGTAGAGTGCTGTGGTGTCACACAGCTCACAGCAACCTCCAACTCCTGGGCTTAGGCGATTCTCTTGCCTCAGCCTCCCTAGTAGCTGGGACTACAGGCACCTGCCACAACGCCCAGCTATTTTTCTGTTTTGCAGTTCAGCCGAGGCCGGGTGTGAACCTGCCACCTTCAGTATATGGGGCTGGCGCCCTACTCAATGAGCCACAGGTGCTGCCCTGAAATATATTCTTATAAAATGTTTCACATTAACACTTTTCTGAAAAATGCAAATTACCAAAACTTACTCTAGAAGATGGAGAAAACTTACCTAGACAAATTTCCATTAAAATGAACGGAAAAATACAAAAAGCAATTCCCTAAAACAAAACAAAAAAGCCCAAAGAAATTCACATAAGATTTCTAACAAAGATTTAAGAAATAACTGTTAACACTATACAAATTGTGTAGTATAGAAAAAAGAGCAATTCCCAATACTTTTGTATGAAACAAACCTAATACTAATACCAAAACCTGACAAATATGACACACCAAAAAAAGCAAACTATTCACCAATTTCATTTAACCAATGAAAAGAATCTATATAAAACATCAATATGATCCAGAAGAAAAAAAGTGTCCCAGAAGCACAGCACATATACCTGAGTAGTTTTTTTTTTCCCAAGAATGTTTTGATATTAGAAAATATATTACAAAAGAAAATATAGGTAAAAAATTCAAATCAAGTAATCATTTCCATAGACATTAAAAAGATAAGAAAACTCTTTTCATTTAAAAGTTCTTTATAAAATAGTGATAGATAGTATTTGAGAACAAAGTACAGTACAACTCAAAACTAGTACTCTATTTAATGGGAAAAATCCAGAAGCATTTCTATTAAAGTCTATAAGAAAAGATGAGCACTATCACCACTATTATTACAGTAGAGTGCAGTCAATTAAATGACAGAAATAAAGTTATAAAAATTTGGAAAAGGGGCGGCGCCTGTGGCTCAGTGGACAAGGCGCTGACCCCATATACCGAGGGTGGCGGGTTCAAACCCTGCCCTGGCCAAACTGCAACAACAACAAAAATAGCCGGGTGTTGTGGCAGGCACCTGCAGGCCCAGCTACTTGGGAGGCTGAAGCAAGGGAATCGCCTAAGCCTAGGAGTTGGAGGTTGCTGTGAGCTGTATGACACCATGGCACTCTACCATGGGTGATAAAGTGAAACTATGTCTCTACAAAAAAAAATGGAAAAGGTAAAAATAAACATTTGTTATCAATAAAACTGTTTAAAAAAATCAAGTCACTTGAAAAAGTATTCTAAAAGTAAGAAATTCTGGTCGAGTGTAGTAGCTCATGTTTATAATGCTAGCACTCTGGCAGGCCGTGGCCAGTGGATTGTCTGAGCTCACAGGTTCAAGAACCACCTGAGCCAGAGCAAGACCTCGTCTCTAAAAAAAAAAAATAGCCAGGCATTGTGGTGAGCGCCTGTAAGTCCCAGCTACTTGGGAGGCTGAGGCAAGAGAATCTCTTGAACCCAAGAATTTGAGGTTGCTGTGAGCTATGACTCTACAGCACTCTACTGAGGCCAGGAAAAGTGAGACTCTGTCTCAAAAAAAATAAAATAAAAGTAAGAAATTCAATAAATTCACTGTATACAAATTAATGTTTGGTTTTATGTTAAGTTCATATACACAACTACAATTGTTCCATGGTATCTATCAGGTATTGTTTCCAGGACCTCCCCCACATACCAATATCTCTGGATGCTTGAGTTCCTTACATAAAATTATGTAGTATTTACATATAACCTGTATACATCCTCCCATATACCTTAAATCATCTCCAGAATATTATTTCTAATATAATGTAAATGCTATGTAAGTAGTTGTTATACTGTAATTTTTATTTGTATTACTTTTTATTGTTGTATTATGTTTTATTGTTGTTCCCCCCCCCAAAATATTTTCAATTCACAGGATGAAACCCAGGGATACAAAAGGCTGACTGTATTTAGAAAATATAATGGAAGAAAAAAACTACATTTACAATGGCAACAGAATATATTGAATATTTAGAAAACATCAGAAACCATAAGAAAACTTTAAAATAAACACACAGACTTAAACAAGTAGAAAAGTGTTGTGAGTTGAATCGTGTGTTCCCCTAAAAAGATTATGTTGAAGTTCTGCCAGTACCTCAAAATCTGTCCTTATATATAAACAGAGTCTTTGAAGAAATAATTAGTTAATATGAGATCAAACTGGGATAGAGTAATCTATATAATTGGTATTCTTTTTTTTTTTTACCATTTTATTTATTTATTTTATTATTATTATTATTTTTTAGAGACAGAGTCTCCCTCTGTCACCCGTGGTAGAGTGCCATTGTGTCACAGCTCACAGCAACCTCCAGCTCCTGGGCTCAGGCGATTCTCTTGCCTCAGCCTCCGGAGTAGCACCCGCCACACACCCGGCTATTTTTAGTTTGGTCCGGGCCGGGTTCAAACCCGCCACCTTTGGTACATGCGGCCGGCACCCTACTCACTGAGCCACAGGCACTGCCCAGTTGGTATTCTTATAGGAAGAACACTACATGAAGGGACAGAGACAGAATGCCATGTGAAGATGGAGACACAGCTTAGAGTTATGGTGTCACAAACTAAGGAACATCTGGGAGTACCAGAAGCTGAAAGAGGCAAGGAAGGATCATTCTCTACAGGTTCCAGAGGGAGCATGGCCCTACTGACATCTTCATTTTGACCTTCTAGCCTCCAGAACTGTGCAAATAAATTTCTGTTATTCTAAGTCACCCAGTTTGTGGTTCTTTGTTTCAGCAACCCTAGTAAACTTAAGACAAAAACCATAACACATTTTGGAAAAGAACATTCAAGAGCATACAAAAAACATGTACAAGCTAATCAATTTATGGTGGTTTCAATAAAAATGTTTGAAACTATAAGTAATAATGCAAAGGAAAATAACACTAGTGTTGCCATCATAGAGGAGAAGTAAATAAGAGAAGAATTACTTTTCTTTCTTTTTTTCCTCTTGAGACAAAGTCTCATTTTCTTCCTCCCCCCACTCCCAGTAGAGTGCTGTAGCATCATAGCTCACAGCAACCTCAAAAGCTTGGGCTCAAGTGATCCTCTTGCCTAAGTCTCCCTAGCAGCTGAGACTATAGGTGCCTGCCACAACACCTGGCTATTTTTTAGAGAGAGGGTCTTGCTCTTGCTCAGGCTGGTCTCCAACTCCTAAGCTTAGGCAGTTCACCTGCCTCAGCCTCCAGAGTGCTGGGATTACAGGTGTGAGCCTCAAAGCATGTGTTATATATTCAAAAGGGTAAACATAAAATTTTTTCTGAACACTGTAGTAATCAATGATATGAAAAAAACAATGGGAAGATGAAAAAAAAAAAAACAATGGGAAGATGAAAGGATTACTGGAACATAAAACTGGAGATGACCACCTCGGTTGATTGGATAAGGAGCAAACATAGTGAGTAGAGGGAGAAAAAAGACAGACATTGAGGTCAGATATAGTACAATATACAAATTTATCTCTGATTCCATCCAAAATCACACTAATATGAGAATTTGAAAGGTGAAAACTAACAAAGACAAGAGATAATAGTGGACAACAGATGTAAACTTAATTTTGGCAGATGGAAGATTAAGGACTATTACCTGACAGACGAACTGAGAAAGCTGAAACCCAAGTGCCTGCAGAAGATGTAAAATATCAAAGCCTAATTCCAACTAAATAAAAGCTCAAGAAGTACAGAAATCATGTACCATGAGAGGTGAGAGGACTGGAGGGGTTAAAAATAAGAAGTGACTGGAAGTCTAATGGCAAATAGACGCTTGCATTGTAAGATGAGGTGCCTATCACTCCTCTACTCTAAAGGAGATGGGAGACTACTCTCTCATTCTGGAGAAATGGAACCAGAGAGGCTCTATAGTCAGGGACACCAGGCAGAGGAATATAGTAAAAAGAAACTGGTTCAAATGTAGTGAGAATAAATGAAATTCTACATATGAGCCTCAGTACTGAAGGTTGAGACATTAGATTCAAGGGGAAAATGGGAGATTTTTCTCCCTTTCTGTAAAACTGAGAATGAAGAAGGGAAAAATTCCCCTGAAGGAGTCTTAACAGGTAAAGTCAGAGACCTGACTGCCTGTTGTAAATGTAGAAAAGAAGGTAGAATGTTAAGCTCTTTGGTCACTTTAGCTATAGTGAAAAAGAGAAGAGCAACTAAGCAAAAGATGGTGAGGGAGAAGGTAACATCAGGTCATCATGGTATTATTCAAGCAGATGTGAAGGAGAATTGCAAAGACAAAACCAAAATATCAAATGTGACTGTGAAGACTCCATGTTTTGTGATGGCAAATTTTAAGTGTCTTGATATCCTTTCCTCTCTACGAACAAGGAGAGTGAAAAGTCATTGACTCTTACATGATCTGAGGAGATAGCCATAACCCAATTATAAGAAATGAGTTAGTGTTGACAAATACAGTGAAGACTAAAACATGGGAAGAAGGGTTCCAAGAGAGGACAATTGTTCATGCTGATTTGAGTAGAGCAAGCAGTTGACAGTGTCAAAACACATATCGTACCCTGAAGGTGAGAATTAATCAATACTTACAATGTTGAAATTGGGGAGTGTAGACTGGTTACAGGACCTTGATAGCCTAAGATGTCCAAGAAGCCAGATCTGAACAAAGGAACACTACAACATACATTGTTTTAGGAAGAACTCTGTTGGGTAGGGGTTAAGAATGATATTTAGAAATGACATATTAGGCATATAAAGAGATCATACCAATTGTCACTATAAAAGTCCATAGACTTTAGGAAAATATCTTTCACAAACACTTGAGAAGGATCAAGTACTCATTGATTAAAACATTAATAGGATCCTGACCCCTCCTCACCTGTCAAGTTCCCTCCCACTAACCTGGACAGTGTCTCCTTAAAACTTCCTCCAGCACCCACGGTTCTTCTTCTTGCTCCAACTTGAAAATCACATCAGGTTTGGTGAATGGACAGCCTATCAAAGGGAAAAGACAGAGATTTGAGCATATGTACTAGGAATGAAGAATCACCCAAAGAATTGAGGCTGCCCAAGGAAATCAGGCTTTCTGAAGCACAAGCAAATGTGGCTTCTGAGGATGCTGTACACTGAAACATAACCAAGAATGACCCTTTGCTCTAAAAGCTGCAGCATGGGCATGAACAAAGGCACCTCAAGGCTAAATTTACTCTAGCATTTAAAAGTTCCACATATTGCAGAAACATTGAGGAAAAAAGGTACTTTATTTCCAGAGTGTGAATTATATAGTAAATTACTCTCACCAATTGTGATTAAGTTGTTGTAGTTTTCTAGCATTACATTCCGATACAGGTTCCTCTGAGCTGGATCCAGTTGCTTCCACTCCTCCTGGGTGAAGTTGATGGCCACATCTTTGAATGTCACTGTTCCCTGTAACAATACACACCTAGTCAATCTGAAGTCATCCATCTTAGCTGATGTGGACAAAATATCTAGAACCTTGTTCAGATATTAGAGGTTATCGAAAACTTTACCTGGTTTTATTATTTTCTAAAAAAAAAAAATCCCATGATATTAGCAACATTCTGTCAGTTTATGTTCATTCACCAAGTTAGCAAGCATATATCTTTAATAACTACCATGAATTAAAGAGGGGATCTTGGGTACTAGTTTCTACTGAGTGTAAAAGAAATAGAAAAATAAAATTTTACTCAAGTCAATTGGTTTGGGAACTCACAAGATAACAAAGGCAGAAAAAAATGAAATCAGGATTTAGATAGAAGCAGAAACAGGGAGAGGATGATAGGCAAAATTTGAAGTACAGTAGGCTATCCAAATAAAGATATCCTTTGTTTCAGCAGTTAGACATATTGTTTATGAGATCATGAGAAATCTACACTGGAAATGAGATTTACTGGTCATTATAGTATGTGTTCTGCAGTCATGAAAATGGGATTTGATTATTCAAAGAGCTTGTATGTATTGAAAAAAGAGAACTAAAGATAGGATTCTACAGATTAAAAACAAATAAAAGAGGCCCTGATAAAGATTTATTTATTTATTTATTTATTTATTTTTTCCTTTGCAGTTTTTGGCCAGGCCTGGGTTTGAACCCGCCACCTCTGGCATATGGGGCCAGCACCCTACTCCTTGAGCCACAGGTGCCACCCCAAGATTTATTTTTTAATGGTCAAAATTATAGCAGAAATATGATGAACTATACATGAAGAAAGCTAAAGGATGAGTTCCAGAAATGAAAAGCTAGTAAAAAATTTCTTGAAAGCAGTGTAATTTGAATACAGAAATCTAAGGCACCCTTCCTATTTCAATACTGAAATGCACAGAAGAATATGAACATTAAGGCTTGGCGTCCATAGCACAGTGGTTATGGCACCAGCCACATACACTGAGGCTGGCAGGTTCGAACCCAGCCCTGGCCAGCTAAGCAACAATGACAACTGCAACAAAAAATAGTTGGGCATTGTGGCAGGCGTCTATAGTCCCAGCCTACTTGGGAGGCTGAGGCAAGAGAATTGCTTAAGCCCAAGAGTTGGAGGTTGCTGTGAGCTATGACGCCACGGCACTCTACCCAGGGTGACAGCTTGAGACTCTGTCTCAAAAAATAAAAGCCAAAAGGGAAAGAGTCAGAAAAAAACATCCTTGAAATCTAGGAGATTTTAAAGTTTTCCCTTCCCTAGAAGAAGATTAAAGTAAGCATGGATACATACTTGCTGGAAAAGTAAGGCTAAGGAGAAACCTTGATGTGATAAGCTGATCCTAGTTTCACCAGTCACAGTCAAGGGCACTAGCACATAAGATGAATTTTTACTCGTCTGGGTCTGTCCTAGCCTTGGCCTGTGGCCTTTCCCATAAGATCATTCTTGTTGGGACTACTGCAGTCTCAGATTTTTCCCACAGAAGCTGTATTTGCCTTAGGAAGTCAGATTAAACTAATAAATAAATTTTAGAAATCAACACCAAAGATTTTCCAAAAAGTCCTAATTGTACATAGCTCAAGAGAGAATCAAAAAGGAAATCATTAAAATAAATTTGAAAAAGATGCTTAAGAAAAATAATTTAGTATATGTGAATGCAGAAATAATCTTAAAGAAATCTAGAACTTATATACACAAATCTCCATATTTGAAAGATATTTTTAATAATGAATTAGGCAAATGTTTAATAAATTTAATGAAAAATAAACAGCTAAAAATAGGAAAAACTAGTAAAACAAATTGACACTTAAAGTGGTATGTATATGCGGTTGAACTTATAAAATTCACAATAAAATGAATAATTTAAAAGGAAACCTAAAGCAAATAATGATTAAAAGGAAATCTCAAACAATTCAATACTATCACACACAGTGTTACTCTTCTACTCCAGCATCTAGTCTCCTTGTCTTGTCTTCCCAATGTTTGGCCAGGCATGTGGCCTGCTAAAATAGGTATTTTAATTTTATTTTATTGATAAACAATAAACAATATCTGACATATTTATGGGGGTATTTGCAATGTTTTGATACATAAAATGTGTAATGATCAAGTCAGGGCATTTAGCACATTTGAAGTGTACATCACTTTGATTTTATTCATTTCCATGTGTTGGAAACACTTCAAGTCCTCTATTCTAGGCACTTTGAAATATACAGTATATTGTTGTTAATTATAGTCACTCTTGGGCAGTGCCTGTGCTCAGTGAGTAGGGCGCCGACCCCATATACCACGGGTGGCGGGTTTGAACCTGGCCCTGGCCAAACTACAACAAAAAATAGCTGGGTGTTGTGGCGGGCGCCTGTAGTCCCAGCTACTCTGGAGGCTGAGGCAAGAGAATTGCCTAAGCCCAGGAGCTGGAGGTTGCTGTGAGCTGTGACTCCAAGCACTCTACCGAGGGTGAGAAAGTGAGACTCTGACTCTAAAAAATAAAAATAAAAAAAAAGATTATAGTCACTTTACTTTACTCTGCACTCTGCTGTTGCATGATAGAACTTACACCTTTTATGTGTTTGTACCCTTTAACCTACCTCTTTAACCCCCTCCAAGCCCATCTCCTCTGCCCAGGCTCTACTATCTTTCAACTCCCTCTCTACCTTTATGAGATCAATTATTTTCACTACCATATATAACTGAGAATATGTGATGTTAGTCTACCTGTGCCTGGCTTATTTCACTTAACATGATGACCTTCAGTTCCATCATGTGCTGCAAGTGACAGGATTCATTCTTTTTTATGCCCAAAGAATATTCTGTTGTGCATATGCTTTATTTTGCTGTGAAGATGCACACATTTTTGCTCAAATTTTTAAGGAAAAATCAAGGATGCACATTATACAGGGGTAGCACTAATTCTGTATTTATACAAAAGTTTTAATGCTTTTATTTATGCTCATGGGTTAAAAGTGTAATAATATGCTAAAATTCTTTTGTAATATAAAAATCAAGTATAAATTTAAATATAAATTACAATTTGAATTAAAAAAGTAAAGTAAAATACTTTTTCCTGAAAGTGTGGGCAAAAAATTGGGTACATGTTATACATGGCAAAATACGGTACATATCACATTTTATTTATCCATTTGTCCACAGATGTCCACTTAGGTTGATTCTCTACCTTTGCTATTGTGAATAGTGCTGCAATAAACATGTGCATATAGGTATCCCCCGTTGATATATAGTACTGATTTCAGAACTCCTTCCATTCCGGGGCATTAGTGAAAAGTGGGAGAAAGGCAGTGAGTTAAGAGGAAAGAAGTGTCATGGTCAAGTCAGGATAAGGACTTCTAATAAGTCTCAGTTCCCATGGAACATAAACCCTGAAAAGAAAGATGTAGGGCCCTTTCACAAGACAAGATGATTCCATTTCTGTATATGGAACCCAAGAACATGGGTTCTGAGGACATGACAGAGACTCAGAGTTCTACAGAGGTAGTAAGATCCAATGGAGGCCAGCCAACAGAGAGAGGCTCTTGGACCTTTATTGAGAAAAGTACCATAAGTTCAGCCACTGAATGCCCAGGAAAGAAGCCAGCTAAACCAGATTCAGTGGACTTTTCAAAATTTCAGTGTGGAGGAGTTTTCTTTCTTTTTTTTTTTTTGTAGAGACAGAAAAGAGACAGAGTCTCACTTTATCGCCCTTCAGTAAAGTGCCGTGGCGTCACACTGCGCACAGCAACCTCCAACTCCGGGGCTTTGGCGATTCTCTTGCCTCAGCCTCCGGAATAGCTGGAACCACAGGAGCCCGCCACAACGCCCGGCTATTTTTTTGTTGCAGTTTGGCCAGGACTGGGTTTGAACCCACCACCCTTGGTATATGGGGCCAGCGCCCTACCCACTAAGCCACAGGCACTGCCCCGTGGAAGAGTTTCTTTAAAAAAATTTTTTTTATTATGGCCAGGCGCAGTGGCTCACGCCTATAATTCCAACTCTCTGGGAGGCTGAGGCGGGCGGATTGCCTGAGCTCTGCAGTTTGAGACCGGCCTCAGCTAGAGCAAGACCCTGTTTCTAAAAACAGCCAGGGTTGCGGTGGGTGCCGGTAGTCCCAGCTACTAAGGAGGCTGAAGAAAGAGGATCACTTGAGCCCAAGAGTTTGAAGTTGCTGTGAGTTATGATGCCACAGCACTCTACCGAGGATGACAAAATAAGACTCTGTCTCAAAAAAAAAAAAAACAAAAAACCATGTTTAATTGCATTGTGGAAAATCACATGTATAGTTATTAAGGACTAAAATGTAGTTACTTTTTAAGTTTAATCCATTTCTAAATAAGGGGTACTATTTATTTCTAGGGTTCAGGTCATGTTAATCAGTTAGTGCTATCAAATTATTATTGGTAGTTACATTTCCCTTTTCTTTACTTTATCTTTCTACTTTATCACTGGTTAAGGAAGACAAATGAAAGTCTCCTGTTAATGTTTCTTCTTATTTTTCACAATTTTACAGTGAATTTTGCTGCAAATTATTTGGAACAGAAATAGTCCTATTTATCTTTATTATCTACTGCATCAATCATCATTTTTTTTTTTTTTTTTGTAGAGACAGAGTTTCACTTTATAGCCCGGTAGAGTGCCGTGGCGTCACACAGCTCACAACAACCTCCAACTCCTGGGCTTAGGCGATTCCCTTACCTCAGCCTCCCTAGTAGCTGGGACTACAGGCAACCATCACTACAATGCCCGGCTATTTTTTTTGTTGTTGCAGTTTGGCCAGGGCTGTGTTTGAACCCACCACCCTCGGTATATGTGGCTAGCACCCTGGCCACTGAGCCATAGGTGCCTCTACCAATCAACATTTTAAAGAACTTGGTTTTTGGGCGGCGCCTGTGGCTCATCGAGTAGGGTGCCGGCCCCATATACCGAAGGTGGTGGGTTCAAACCCGGCCTCGGCCGAACTGCAAAACAGAAAAATTGCCGGGTGTTGTGGTGGGCTCCTGTAGTCCCAGCTGCTCGGGAGGCTGAAGCAAGAGAATCACCTAAGCCCAGGAGTTGGAGGTTGCTGTGACTGTGATGCCATGACACTCTACCGAGAGCGATAAAGTGAGACTCTGTCTCTACAAAAAAAAAAAAAAGATTTTAAAGAACTTGGTTTTTGTTCGTTTAAAGCCCACTACCTTGAATTCTGTCTTATCTGATATTAACACATAGACCCTTCTTTATTTTTTAATTGCCTGATATGGCTTTAGACAACAGCAATGAATGAGATTAACTGAACAACTAGATGTGATCATTTAACATGGACAAATCTGACAAACATTAAATAAAAGAAACCAGACAAAGAATGCATAGGTTATATAAAGTTAAAAGATAGGCTAAAATAATCTATAATGGTAGAAGTTGAATAGTGGTTACCCTTGGGGTGAGGGTAATGACTAGAAAGCTACAAAAAGGGTCTTCCAGGGAGCTACAATATTGTATTTAGTGCTTGTGCTGTGCAAAAAAGTTGTACTTGCTTTGTAAATTAACTGAGTGTGCCAGAAGAAGAAAGTATACACAACCTGGTTGCAGCCGTCATTGTTGTTTGGCGGGCCCGGGGTGAATTTGAACCCTCCAGCTCAGGTGTACGTGGCTGGCGCCTTAGCCCATTGAGCCACAGGTGCCGAGCCACTCTGGGAGAATTCTATACTTCCTCATTGTACC
>CAUYRH010016981.1:0-51556 GCA_963574655.1 Perodicticus potto | reverse complement strand
TCCTTCCTACATTCTACATATCTCTCATCCAACTTTTGGTTCTGTCTTTCCATTTTCTCATCCATTCCTTTTATTGTCTTTACCGTCCGTATTTTGAAGTCCATTAATTCTTTATAGGTGGGGTCTTCTGCAGTAGCTGCCTCATGGTCTCTTGGGGGAGTTCCTCTGATTTGGTTTTTCATGTTGCCTGAATTTTTCTGTTGGTTCCTCCTCATGTGTTCTTTCTTCTTGTTCACCTCCTTGTCCTCCTTTTTACTTCACACTGCCTCCTTTGCTTCAAACTGAAGTCCCTTGCTCTTAAGGACAGTATGTTGCAATATGTTGCTGGGACACTAGGTGGTGTTGTGGGGTATTTTTAGGAAATGGAGAACACAGCTGGCAACCTCTGTGGTCCTTATTCCAAACTTAGTTGCCTTTGCTGATCGCCTGAATGTTTCCTTGGCATTCAAACCCTGCTGGATTGGGATCTTAAAACTCACAAGAATCCTTCAAGGACAGGTCTCACAGTCCCCCGACTCCAGTTCCTGTGGGGTGTGGGAGTCCCTCAGCCTGTCCTAAGAGTGGAGTTCTGATCCCAGTAGGTGGAATTAAGTTGGTAGTGCTTTAGCGCCCTGAAAGACCTTCTCATGACCTTGCCACAATGGCAGCCCCTTGGCCACTGAGACCTCCTCAGTATGGCAGCCTTACCAGCCACCAAACCTATGGCAAATCCACTGCAACCAGCATTCAAATATGGTTGCTATGTCCTATTTGAGTCCACCCACTCTTCTAAGCTTTCCACTCAACTTGCAGCTTCCGTCAACAACTGAAAACTCCGGAAAGGCTTCCTCCATTTCCCAGACCTCTGGGGGGGGGGGGTTGGGGGAGCACAGGAAACCAGCAGATCCTAACCGGTTGCAATTATTTCCCTAATACATCAGATTTCCACCGCTCTGAATCATACGCTGTATCCAGCTCACCATCTCCTCACTGTGCTCCCTGAGCTATGACTCTGGGCCAGATATGGCTGGGTTCTCCCTTTCCCCCCAGTTGTTCTAGGAGAGCTCAGCTGAATGATCCTTGGGGTCTGCCATCTTTCTCTGCCCTCTAGTTACCTCCAACTTGCCTGTTACCTCAGCATTTCCAGCCCCATTCCCAGGCCTCTATTTGTAACTATATAAATTGCACATGAACTTTATGACCATCCTATATATTGGTAAGGGTCAAACTTTTTCATGTGGATATCCAGTTTTCCTAGCACCATTTGTTGGAAAGACTGTTTGGGGTGATGTTCTTTTGGTTCATTCTGTAAATGTGGTATTATATTGATTTTTACACATTGAATCATTCTTGCATTCTGGGAATAAATTCCACTTGGTCATGTGTATAATGCTTTCAATATGCTAGAGAATTCAGTTTGCTAGTATTTTGCATCTGCACTCATAAGGGGTATTAGTCTGTAATGTCTGTAGCATCTTTGTGATGTCAAGTATTCCCTCCTCTTCAGCTTTTTTTTTTTTTTTTTTTTTGAGACAGAGCCTCAAGCTGTCACCCTGGATAGAGTACTGTGGCATCACAGCTCACAGCAACCTCCAATTCCTGGGCTCAAATGAGTCTCTTACCTCCACCTCCCAAGTAGCTGGAACTACAGGCGCCCGCCACAATGCCCGGCCATTTTTTGGTTGTAGCCGTCATTGTTGTTTGGTGGACCTGGGCTGGATTCGAACCCGCCAGCTCAGCTGTACATGGCTGGCGCCTTAGTCCATTGAGCCACAGGCACCGAGCCCTCTTTAGCTTTTCAGAAAGCACTTGAGAAACAGTGGTGTTAATTCTTTTAAATGTTTGGTAGAATTCATCTGGTCCAGGACTTTTCTTTATTGGGAGGTTTTTGATTGCTGATGGAATTATCTTGGTTACAAAATTCTATTTTTTCATGATTCAGTTTTGGTATGTTGCATATTCCTAAGAATTTGTCCATTTTATCTCTAGGTTATCCAATTTGTTGGAAGCTTCATCTATCTTTACAGCCACTTGCCATCACTCATATCACCACTTGAGCTCCACCTTCTGTCAGATCAGCAGTGGTATTAGATTCTTACAGAAGTGTGAACCCTATAGTGAACTGTGCATGCAAGAGGTCTCAAGCTCAAGTACATGCTCCTTATGACAATCTTATGCCTGATGATGTTGAAACCATCTTCTTCCCCTCCCTCGTGTGCACATACTGGCTTTACTTGTCTTTCCATGACTGGAGAGTTCAATCTTGTTATGTTTAAAGTAATTACTGATAAGGAAATAAAGATTGACTTTTGCCATTTGCTCTTAATATTTTCTGTCTTCCTGAAAGTTTTGTCCCTCATTTTCTCATTACCACCTTGTGTTTAGTTGATTTTTTTTTTTGTAGTGACACATATTAGTTCCTAATTTTGATATGAGGAACAAAAGAGGATACTGAATATGGCTTCTAAGGGTTGGTCCTACCCAAACTACACTGAGAAAGGTCTCATGGGGTCTGCCTAGGAGCAGCTCAAAGAAGGCTACTCCCAACTATTCATCTTATTGCTCTCCATCTCCACCATGTTCTCAGAGATAGGACAGGAAGCAGCAGCAGTAACAGCAGCTCCTGTTGTTAGTGATCACTTCAGTAAGTCACTGTGTTATGAGGATTAGGTCTCTACCCAGGTTGTGATGGATACAGAATATTCCTCCCCAGAGGAGAGACCAGTTCATATTATGGCCAATATTCTTATTCATCATGGATTCTGTACCTGTCAGAGATGTCACTTGAATGAGTGCTGCTTCCTCCACTAGCAGTTACATTGAGATTTTGATTCCTTCATTTGATTCTGATGTCTATATAAAGCATAGGTCTTACCAGCCCTCAGGTTTTAGTGACTCATCTCCATGTACTGCCTATACTTGCCTTTTCAATGAGAAGGCATGTCCATGGCTTGGATCCTTATGGAGTGTCAGATGCCATACTCTGAGCTTTTTCAGGGCTACATTTTAGTCATAAAGCACCTTAGTTCTCACAAATTGAGAGAGGTTTTATGCCATCTTCTATTTTTACCTTGTGGATTTGGGGAGGGCAGTTCTTCCTTTAGTAATAGATCCCATGGAAACACAGGATTGTACAACCCTTCTCTCTGTTTCTCCCAGGTGCATCATTTCTGGCATGGCTTCAGGAAGCATTGTTCTGTTTTACAATGACTTTAACCGGTGGCATCATGAGTACCAAACCCGCTACTGATGGCAACAGCTGCTCACCAGCCCTGAGCCCAGGATGGGCAGAAGAAGTTCCTACCTGAGACATCATTCTCTTAGAAATAGCTATCACATCTGAATGGAACTTAAATTTGCTCAAAGCAGCAAAATATTTTTTAAAGTTAATTGCTATTTTTGTAGACTTTGCTTGACTTTTGGGGGGGAAATAGCAAAGGAGAAAACTGGCTACTGGGTTCTGTAGTTTTAAAAAAAAATCTATATTTTTAGTCATAATGAAAAGTCTATTTTCACCTATTATGGAAACATACAGTGGAGCTAGCAAACCTACTTATTCTAGCTATATTATGAAAAAACATTTCCCATTTATCTGCAATCTTGAGAAATACATGATTTTAACATTGGGGAAATGAGCTATAATACTGGATTAGGGGAAGTTTATGCAGTAATTTGGGTCCTGTATTTTTAGAAACAGTTATGCTTCTTTAGCGCTGAAATTTCTGGGATTTAAATAGTAATGTTTAAATTATGGTAAATGTAATTTAAAACATTTTGATGAATTGTTTCTATTATTATTCTTCAAGCATGTTTTAGGCCTAGGAAGTATGGTTTGGGGGAGGCTATTTTATTTTACTGTGTGGTTAATATAAAGGATCTAAGTTATACCAAGTGTGAAATAGTTACCATTTTTTCCTGATCTGTCATCTTCTTAAGCACAACAAAATAAAATGACAGAAGTGCTGTTGGGCTCACCACCTTTGTTCTTCTTTCAAAGTAAATGAAAATACCAAAGTTCACCCTGTGGTGTGACTGTGCCCAGACAGTGAGGCAGGGCCATCACTGGGGCACCTCCTCCCCAGATTGATAGAGGCCACTGGGTGCTGTATTAAGCAACACCTGTTTTACCTTCTATTTGTTATTAAAAACTATCTCCACCTTCCTTTTGATTAGAAGTTTGTATTAAGAAACAATGTTATTTTGGTGTTGTACTATTCTACTTTTCTAGTAGAGTGCTGTGTGGAATTCTGTGAAAAAAATTTGAGAAAAGGCCTGTACTGCATAAATAAATTCTTTGTAATGTTGTGAAATCTGAGTTGAAAATGATATTTTTTTCCTCTATTGCAACTTACATAAAGAGGTCCCTCTTTCTTTCCCCCTACACATTCAGCTACTCTCTAAAAGCAAATATTTGGAATGAGTAATTCAGTCTGACAAAAAAGAAAACTGAATAATGGCATTTGTGCTTGAATTGTTGGAAATCTAAATTTAAACATTACTAAAACAATTACTCAGAAAGAAAATGACAAACTCTGGTTCGGGCATAGTTTTTGATTAATAACTAGTAAGAGACCCTCCTAAATGAAACAGGAAACCAAGCTTTGTTTGGACAAATATCGCCCCCTTTTATAAAGACTTACACAAATGACCTAGACCTGACTCTTACATGTGACAAAACAAGGGAATTTTTATGTAATGTTCCACCAAGATTCATGATTTTATAAACCATTAAGAAAACAATATATTTCTTACTGAAATATAACCAATCAAGTCCCTGAGATGTTGTCATTTAAGAAAAACCAGGAGATCTCCAGGAGAAAGTCAGAGGGCTTTGAAAATAGAGGGACAGGAAATTCTGAAAGACATTGATACAAACTTGTAGGCAGCTCACTTGCAGATGAGCATCTTACCCCAAAGTAATAGCCACCAAAAATAGTTCTTATAAACCAATCCAATGAGAAAGAACTATTTTCCCCATAAAGGAACATCACACTTCAGATCTGCTTGGCATATAAAACAGGAAGATTCAAAATGGCCTGCGCAGAAACCACAAGCAGCTATGTTGTATGCGAGATGTGAGGTTAGTGCTTTCCAACCCCAGTTACCTTTTCCACTCAGCTCCAGTGCTGAGCCAAAGGGTCAGCGGGCAGTGAGATGCAGCAGTCGGGTGATGTTGCAGGAGATGGCCAGGATGCAGCCAGACTGCACCCACTTTGTACCCTCGTTAGCAAATACACCTGAACTGAAACAGCATGGAACGGCTTACGCCACAGAGGCAGGGGTGGGGTGGGGAGTTTCACTAGGGAGCTTTGATACATGTTTACTGGATATGATTTCAAGAGCTCCTAGACACACACATCCCAAACTTGGCAATGACACAAACAGATCAAGAAGCAGGAGCACCTTTCATTTAAACAGCTGAAGAACCCACCACTGAGCTGGGGGCAGTGGTGTCACCAGCTTCTGGTGTGTGTCAAGATGACAGGGCAGCAGGCAGCTCCATGGCCTCACATGAAATTAGGCCTGAGCAAACAGGAGGCGAGAACGCGACTCCGATCTCAGAATCTGTACAAACCACACAGAGGGGCAGATACGCAGGAGCCCCTCTGGGCTATTTCTGTCCTACCACAGGAGGAGGAGATGGTTTCTACTTCACCCAGCCAACCCACCACCCTCTTTGTGTGGGTATGAAGTCTAATCTGTGTTAATCACACAGACTTCACATATTATCCTTGTGGGGATTAAGAAACACTCAAAAGTTCTCTTTGATTTCCTCTCAGAGGAGTGAGCAAAATCTCTTTAGTATTTTTCTTTTGGATAGATTTGAAAACTTGAGTCCTTGAGGAAATTCCTGGGTCCTCTGTAGTCATGACTATCTATAAACCCAAAACTACTGTTAGCCACACTGACGCCTCACTCTCAGCCCTGGCTGCTTCCAGAAGCAGAAATGCAGATCTCTCAGAGGGAGGCCCATCACAGCCTCTCCCTGACACAGGATGGTTTGGCCTTAGGCAGGCTGTCTCCTTTGTAACAGCCAGGCTTCTCTGGCAAGGTCAGATGACAGACTATCCATGTATCTGCGAATTCCAAGACTTCTGCAATCATACGCCAGAAACATGAAGTGAATTATTTCTGTCTCGAGTTCAGGAATATTTTTCCTGGCCAAAAGGCCAAAACCACAATTTGGGGGGAGTGAGGAAGGCTGGTTATTTCCTTATACCTGGCAGGAAGAAGCTGGCAGCTTTGCAGCTTTAGACTTGGATCATTTGAAAGACAATACCCAGGCCCAACATCAGCCTCAGCATTGACAGGTGTCCAGCCAGTTCTCGCACCGCATCAGACATGGTTCCCTGTGATGAAACCATCCTGACCATGCTGGAGGCCTCTGGTGCCCAGCTCTGCCCAAAATGAGAAGAGCATGGAGGGGAAGATGATGGTCTCTGTACCGAATATACCTTTCTCTTCCTCACAGCCTTTCAATGCTGGCAAGCCCCTTTCCACAGCTTGACTGTCTCTGAGTTCCAGGATTTGCATTTCAAATTCTAAGATAGACACTTAACAACCCCCACCCCTGGGCCCAGACTAACCAAAGCTGAACATACCAGCTTCCCTCTGGAGACTTTGATTTCTTCGATTAGACTCTCTATTTAGACTTTGATCTAAATAGCCCCGGGACTCTTGACATTTAAGGCCCCCTGCTTCTGATAACTCATCAGCCTCCTCAATTTTATACCCCTTTGTCAGTGGTAGAAAATCTCCTTCACCCCCCTGGCCTTATGACTTGTCCCTTCTCCGACCACCAACAGGATGGCCTCCTTTTATGGCACCTGCCAGGGCAGCACCAGCAAGGTTGGAAAAGCTCTTAGCTATTTTGCGTTTCCTTATTTATTAAACATAGATATTTGCATCTATGTCTCAGGGCTGTGAGGCAGCTCAAATGAGATACTCAAATCAGAGGCAATACTCGGTGAGCTGTAAACTTTTGTGATTGTTATTGCCCATCATCTAAGCATTTCCAAGAACTAGACAGGTCATTCCTATAGAATAACAGCTGCTCCCCTCGGTGGCAGGAGGCACTGGAGAGACCTGCTCCGTCCCGGCTCTGCTGCTGTTTTGACAGTGCTTACTGCAAAAAATCTGCCCCTCCTTATCTAGAGCCGTGTTCTGGGGAGAAACCAGCAGAGACAACATGTCAACCCAGCCCAGCCTCGGGTCGCAGTTTCCATGACCAGAGTGCAACACAGGATGCAGGGACTCGGAAGCAGAAGAAGAGAAATAACATCCAACTTCCAAGAGAAGTAAAGGCAGCAGTGCAGGGTACCCACCCCTAGGGAACAGGCTGGCCTTGGCCTCTGCTCCTACTGTAACCTGGGCTTCTGTCACTCCACTGCTCTTATTAGAATCTTACTTTGACTTTGCACTCAAATCTGACCTTTGACTCAAATCCTCCTGCCTGCTGACCTTGGGCTGACCATGAGAACAGGTAAAGTCGGTCTGCACCCCTTCCACAGAACAGTTCTTCATACAGCCAAAGGCGTCAGGCCAATGTGCTTCTGGCTCTAACTAATGCTTCACAGATTTCCCTACCAGTACTTCACTGCCAAGGGCTTCAAACACTTTGCACTCCTACTGTCCTCTGACCTTGACAGTCATTGCTTTCTCTGCACCATACAAGCCAAGGCCCCAAGAATAGAAGTCAAGCCCCAGCTCAGCCTCAGCTTCTACCACCCATGAGCTGCGCATGCGTCTCACACGCAGTGAGGTTACGATGTTTCTCAGCATTAGATGCTGCAGACATAGAAGCAGCTCTGTTGGTTCCTGGGGACTTGGTGATCACTGCATTCCACACACCCAGACTTTGCACAGGAAGCAGGACTGTTGATCAAGGCCCTGGACAGGCAGGTGACAGAATCTCAGCACTGTGACCTCACACCACAGGCCTGGATCAGCGTCCTAGCCTGCTGACTTCCCTATAAATGAGTCCATTCTGTTTAAGACAACAGACAAACATTCTTTCTACACTGTCGTTCGCATCTCGTGTAAGACGGGGGAGGTGGCATCAGAACAAAGACTGAGGCTGCGGACCATCTTTAGGGCTGCCTTGCTTGTCCAGTGAGGCAGCCACCAGCCACATGTGGTCTCTCCAAATTGAGATGTGCTATAAACGCAAACACATATTAGATTTCAAAGATGTAGTACAAAAAAATGAATATAAAATGTCTCAATGATTTTTTTATATTGATTACATGCCAAAATAATATTTTACATATATTTAGGTACATTAAGCTAAATAAAATAGACTAAAAATTAACTCCACCTGTTCCTTTTTTTTTTTGAGACAGAGTCTCACTCTCTCCCCCCAGACAGAGTGCCGTGGTGTCACAGCTCACAGCAATCTCAAACTCTTTGGCTTGAGCAATCCTCCTGCCTCAGCCTCCCAAGTAGCTGAGACTACAGGCGCTCACCACAATGCCTGGCTAGTATTTCTATTGTTAGTGGAGACAGGGTCACGCTCTAGCTCAGGCTGGTCTCAAACTCCTGAGCTCAGGTGATCCGCCTGTTTCAGCTTCCCAGAGTGCTAGAATTACAGGATTGAGCATTGCACCTGGCCCACCTGTTCCTTTAAAAAAAATTTTAATGTGCTAGTAGAACAGGCTAACTTACGTGCCCTGCATTATATTCCTATGAGGCTGCAATCTGCTCTGGAGCTCTTTCTCCATCAGCCTTCCTTTTTTCAATTTGGTTAGTCTGTCCTGAACTGTCTCCACTATCTCTTAATTCACATTTCACCATTTTATCCATGAAGATATTACGGGGAAATTTTGCCAAATGTCTTTAACTCACATATTCAATGAATTTCTCTCATAGCAACCTTTCTGAAAAGAGGCAGAAAATGAGAGGCTAGACTCAGCCCAACTGTTGAGTCCGGCAGGCGCCCATCACCGCCTCAGCAGGTCACCACTTCCCGCCTTTTACCCTCTACTCAAAGGTCAATTTCTTTAGCCACTGATCCCCAGCTCAAGTATGGAAATAAACATACAGCCAGTCAGCTGGCATATACAAGCCAGTCCTCTCCGTGCAAGATCTGAGGAACCCAGCATTTAAGTACCTGTACTTAATTTGGATTCAGAGAACAGATAGAGCTTAATGTCAGCTGCTCTAATGGGCAAGTGAACAATTCTCTTGTGGTATCAGAGTATTTAGGATCATTGTTTAGATGATGTGTCTGGTTTGCCCCTGGATGAACAAGGTACCCCCAAAGGAACATGTACCTTAGAGTTGGAAAAGCCAAAATTGCATCGCAGTCCTGTCTCCTGCTAATTCTGTGATCCTGGATGTGTTACTTAACTTCTTTTCTCTCCTCTACCACCACTGTGCTTTTGGGGATTATAATCATTCAAAAAGGACAGCATGCTGTCCTACTTCACGCTACTTCCTTTCTCCATCCCCTCCTCAGAGGGTGACAGCAAGTGCTGGACAAGAAAGTGCTCCTGTCCTGTCACCAGTGACTGCCGTTGTCCCGGCCACTGAGTCTTCAGCAACAGTTCCAGGGACACAGTGAGGTTTCGGGCTCTGGCCAGTACGGACCCTTCCTGTTTACCGTTTTCATCCTTCTCCGTCCTTTCCATCGGCTCTTACATTAACAAAATGATTTTTGAGAGCTATGAAAAGTCTTTTCTTTAATTTTTTTTTAATTGTTGGGGATTCACTGAGGGTACAAGAAACCAGGTTACACTGATTGCATTTGTTAGCTAAAGTCCCTCTTATAATTGTGTCTTGCCTCCCAAAGGTGTGTCACACACCAAGAACCCCACCTCCTCCCTCCTTCCCCCTCTCTGCTCTTACCTTCTCCCACCCCCCTCCCTGCAAGAGCCATGAAAAATGTTGCTCACTAAACAGTCAGTGAAGAGATACATGCAGAATGTTCCAGACCTGCATCATAGCTTTTCTGAAACTGCAGCCTGTCCCTGCTCCAGCTGTGGGCCTCGGAAGCCCATCTGCCTTTTGTGACCAACCTCTGGACTGATTAGGGCTTGGCATGAACCCAAACATCACTGCATTGCCTGGCCTGTCTAATTTTCTCATTCCAAGGGAGACTCAGAGCTAAGCCCTAGAGTTGTAAAGCCTTGAGAAACTGGGGACAGAGACAACACCAGGCTTACCCACGCCCCAGGCAATCAGAGGTT
Source organism: Perodicticus potto (assembly GCA_963574655.1). Classification (NCBI taxonomy): domain Eukaryota; kingdom Metazoa; phylum Chordata; class Mammalia; order Primates; family Lorisidae; genus Perodicticus; species Perodicticus potto. The sequence continues at coordinate 41,390 of CAUYRH010016981.1, read as the reverse complement.
ATGAGGTGACGGAAGCCAGGAGCCTGGCATGGAAAGCTGTGAGGCACTGGAGACAGAGCCAGGGGACTGTGTAACCGCTGGGACAGAGACAGAGAGACAGCGAGAGCAGCTACCCTGGGTCCCATCCTCTAACCTTCTGCTGTTGGTTCCATAAGATGCCTCTGGTGTAAACCAGTAACCTGTATATGTTCTTGAGCTTTTGTTCCACGAGTTTCTGTGCCCACAATCAAATAAACTATGACCAAGACCCATCTCTGTAGATTCTTCCCAAGTCTTCTCTTTCCCCACAGTGGCCCTGAGACTTTACAAAATCAGAGCCTGGCACCTGCCAGAACCCGGGCCAAGGTGGTGTGCTTCGATCCCACGTGCCCTTTGCAAGACAACAGCACAGAAACCTTTCCCGATCCCTGATTAATTTTTCTCAAGAGGGAAAAGTTTATTGCAGGGTGGGTACACTTGTAAAAGGCAAAATTTAACAGTAAGAAGGAACCCTAGGGCCCGCCAGCTGAGAAGATGAGCAGGTAAAACAAATCCACCGATTATGTACAATTATTAAAAAGAGCAGGGCAATGCACAAAAAGGAAAAACTGCCAGCAGCCTTCCGGAGTTATCAGAGGATGTCCACGGAGCACCTTCCTGCCCCCGTCCTGGCTGTGCCTCGGGCAAGTCTCTTCGGCCCCAGCTCCAGGCGAGCAGTCGATGACAACTGGGACACTGGGGCCCCCAGGAGCCGTGTTCACACTGCTCTGCCAGCAGCTGCCTGAAAAGAAGCCCCACTTGATGCCACAGGCGCCAAACCTTTCCCTAAAATCCCCGCGGGCGGCTTCGCCCCACATCGTCACAGGCGCCCCGGGACGGCCGGGAGAAACGCGCAGTGCTGGGGGAAGACCCGGCCTCCTCCTGTGTCTGTGTAGAAACAAACACCCTCAGACGAGCCTGGAACCCCAGCCCAATGGCTGTGCTGCTTTGAGGGGCAAATCAGGAGCCCTTGTCAAAGTCTGGCTTCAATGTCCAGTGACGAAACTTCTTCAGTGTCTGCTTCTTCCATTAGAAAGCCGGTCCCTTACCCCCCTCAGCAGAGGGTGTCGTGACACTTCTCACAGGGCTCCCACGAAGGGACAAATGCAGTCCTAAATCTTTTGTAAAAAACAAAACTCAAAAAACAAAAAGGAACACTCTGAGTTTACTTAAATAAGGGAAAGAACTCAGTCCATCCAAGTGTTTCTATAAAAATGCATTTGACGCTGGATAAAAGTTGCACATTCTCCAGGTGTGGCTGTAAAATGTCCATTGAACTAAAATCAGGGATGATTTAAAACAACTCACTCCAAGTATCTGTCAGCAAAGCCGACGCGGTCTATGACACCTGCAGGAACCCGAGGGCAGAGTCCAGAGCACCAGGAAAGGCCAGGCCAGCGCTAGGCTCCAGAGCACCCGGCCCCTGTCCCCCGCAGCCCAGCAAGGCCAACAAGCTCCCAGTCGCAGAGAAAGGCTCCTGGTGTGGCAGAGGCGGCAGCTCAGCCCGTGCAAGGGCTCAGTCTCGGTGGCGGCGCCAGGTCCCTGTCCGCTCACCACCTGTGACAGCAGGGGGACAGGGGGGTGCGGGAGGTTCTGGAGGGGCAGCAGCCAGGGTTGCAGCCCCGGACACAGGGCTCCCCTCGACAGCGGGAGGCACTGGAGAGACCTGCTCCGTCCCGGCTTTGCTGCTGTCTTGACAGTGCTTACTGCAGAAAATCTGCCCCTCCTTATCTAGAGCCGTGTTCTGGGGAGAAACCAGCAGAGACAACATGTCACCCCAGCCCAGCCTCGGGTCACAGCTTCCACGACCAGAGAGCGCAACACAGCATGCAGGGACTCGGAAGCAGAAGAGGAGAAATAACATCAAGCTTTTAAGAGAAGGCAGTGGTGCAGGGTACCCACCCCTGGGGAACGGGCTGGCCTTGGCCTCTGCTCCTACCATGACCCGGGCGGGTGGCCCAGGGAAAAAGCAACTCGGCATCACTGTCCTGTCTAGTGCTTTGCTGTGCCTGGGTCTGGACTGCTCTGCCCACGCCTAGACCTGAAGCTCAAAGGAATCCTGAGACAATAAGTGAACCCAAGGAGGGGCTCAGTCTTCCGGTTTGCTGTCACAGATCAGAAAGTCCCTCATAGGTCACATGCGTAAGTAACGCTCACAGCGCTATGGCGGTGTAATCTATAAAAGGTCCAGGCATCCGAGGGAGCCGTGTCATCCACTTTTCAGGTCCTACCCGGCCTCCTCACTTGTTCTCTCCATGTGACGGGTTCTGCTCCTCGACACACCCGGGTTGTCAATCTGCTCAGCTCCTCAGGGAGCAGAGAGCAGCCCCCAGAGTGAGGAAATCGCCTTGCTTTCCGTCCCCAGGCTGGAAAGTGGGACCTAGCCTTCATTTCTCCCTTTTGGAGCATTTCTTGCTTGTCTGGTGAGAAACTCATCAAGCTGCCATCTCACTGGGTTGTCCAAATGTGATGGGGCCTGTAGTTCTCAGGTACCATCAGCTAAAAGGGACGATGGTCTGGAGTCATCTGTAATTTAACTACCCTCGGGGAAAATGCACTATAGATTCTTTCAGGACTTGAACCACCACCAAAAAGTCTGGAGAGGAAAACAATCAATGACAGGGCTTGCCGGGACTGACCCATGTGGCACCTGGTGCCAAGTATAAAAGGAGGGCTCTCCACGAGCCCTGTCAAGTCTCGGCTGAGCATTCCGCAATTCCCAAGGCCAACTTTGATGACCTGGAGAAGCGGTAACTGTGGAAAAGCCTGGTCAGGAAGTAGGTTTCTGAGCTCCTAGTCAAGGAGGCCGCCCCACCCCAGGTAACATGAAAAACACAGGCAGCAGCTTTTCCTACCACATCTCTCCTTGGTAGGAGGAAACAGTAACCCCAGTTATTTCTCCTTTTCTCTTCCTGTCACGAGAACAGGTATCGTGTGCAGCAGGGAAGCATGGCCGTGCGGTTAGTACATACCGTCGCCTTGGACCTAGTCAGAGGGAAGCAATGCGGGCAGCGGGAGAGAAGCGGGGACAGAAACCAGACTTACTTTCAACAGAAGCAACATGAGTGAAACAGTTTTGTCTATCTTAAATTAAGGGAAGTAACCCGACTCATTCCCCAATTTTCCTCTAAAGGGAAGCATAACCCCCGAGTGGTGAACGCAGTCCTCTGGAATCCGTCCTTTCTCAAGACACAGGCTGAGGTTTCTTACCACTCCCTGGGCAGCCTCTTCAGGTCTGGGCTGGGGGAGCCCTCGGGGTACACAGCCTGCATGTCACGGCCAGTCAGGCTGATAATCCCAACCCCTAGCCTCTCTGAAACCAAAGCTTTATCTAATAAAATTATCTTCTCTTATCCCAAAGGCTGGCTAACTTTATACTGTCTCATTGATAAAAATTCATCTTTGGAAAGAAAGATAGCTGGAAAAAGAGGACAAAACACCTTCACAAAGGCACCTGTCTTATGCTGCCATTCACAAAAAGAGGCTTTTTCTACGTAAGTGCAAAATAGCTTTTAGCAGGAGAACCACTGGAATCATCCCCCTGCATATTTGCCAGCTTCTGATCTAGGAAGGAAGGCAGTGTGGCAAGCTGAGATGTTTTAAAACACAGTTTTCCAAGGGCACACTTGGCTGGCTGAGAAGGGCGCCAGTGGGTACAGGAGACCCGCGCCAGTAAGGAGCTCAGAGCTGGGCTGCGGTGTCAGGAATCTAGACAAGCATGCGGACTGCAGGGGCTGCGGATTAGGAGTGGCTCTGATGAAGCGCAGCACGTTCAATACCAGGATTCTGCTTCAGGCCTTCCCACTGTCTCAACTGGGTAAAGAAGGAAATTCTGAGGTGTCTCTCAAACTGTCAAATCAAACTGTCAAATAAAATGCAGACAATAGCATGAATGTCACTTTGTTTTGCCTTTATTTAACAATTCCTATCCTATAATTTTGTCCCTAAAGCCTCAAGCCCAACTTTGCAAGAACACTGGGGTGAGAATAGAAGGAAGGTTCTGCCTGTTAGCTACGCAGTAGCTGTCTGAAGATCCAACCTCAAAATATTCACACACTGTGTCCACTCTTACTAGTATCTGCAGGAAACCGTATTAGCCCTACATGTTCTAGTTATGAGGACATAGGGATAACAGGGAGAGCCATTTTGAGGTTTCATTTTTTCCTTTTTTCAAACAGGGTCTCATTCTGTTCTAGAGTGCCATGGCCTCAGCCTAGCTCACAGCAAGTTCAAACTGTTCGGCTTAAGTGATCCTCCTGCCTCAGTCTCCCGAGTAGCTCGGACTACAGACACCTGCTGTTCTTTATATTTTTTGTAAAGACAGGGTCTCCCTCTTGCTCAGGCTGGTCTCGAACTCCTGAGCTCAGGCAATCCACCCGCCTCGGCCTCCCAGGGTGCTAGGATGACAGGTGTGAGCCACTGGACCATTATTTTCAATATAAAAACATTTAAAACTGTTCCCAGGGACGGACACAAGACACAAGGTAATGGTGGGGACGACAACACAGAAGCATCACCAGCTTCCCCGACACAACCATGCCCCAGACCAGGCCCTGAGCTGGGGGAGGATCAGCAGGAGGCCTTCTCCTCCCACCACTTTTGGAGACAAGCCAAAATTCACAGGCCAGAGCCCAGCTTGACTGGTCTCTCCTGCAGTGCTGAGTGTGATAATGACATTCAGCAGTCCCTCAGAGCTAACAGCCTGCAGAGTTGTGTAGGGAACATGGGTTAGAGGGGCCCTGCCAACATGCGCAGATTGACAACAGAACACACATAAACGCACAACTTTCACAATCGCCATCGGAATTACAAGTAAGAAAGGGTTTTTCATTCACACTAACACCCTATTAAAGCCCAGGGCTTTGACATCTGACTGCTGAACTTCTTCACGAGCAAGTGGGAAAATGCCGCCCTTACATAAACCCTGTAAGGTAGGTTCTGTCTGAGGGGAGCCCAGCGTCCTCATCTGGAATAGAGCCTGTGCCGAGCCAGAGGCAGAACGGCCAATCATCACAGAGCCTCTGCTGAGAGTCATTCATAGAGAGACCGGCACAGGCTTTTGGCCACTGATTCCTATTTGAGCCCCTGAATCAAAAAATGATCTTATGAGTCACTGGGATTTCCCTAAGCCCTGGGTACAGGGCTGTGTTCTCCCTCTTAATTAATACAGTTATTAAATTTTGATGACAACAAATCTCTCTTCTTAAGGTTTTCAGTACATATTGAGAATGCCAATTGCTCGTGTTTTATTTTTCTAACTTTCCCCAGAAGCTGCCTTACGACGCAGTGCACGGCCAGGCTGCAAACCACTTATCCCATCCATCAGTGCCAGATCTCCTAGGGGAGTCACTTGAAAATGCTCTCACGCTGGGGGCTCCATCAAGATGGTTCTTTTCCAAGTGTTTAGGCTGTAATTCTGTGACCACTCTGACTTCCTAGGTTTTCAGCAAAACACTGCTAAAATGCTAGGAGAAGCCACAACTCAAGAGACCTTTCCAGCATTCTGGCTCACAGCACCCCCAAAGTCCTAGAAGTCATCAAAACACCCAATTTGCAAACTGAGGCTTTGTGTGGGTACAGGGTGCAGCAGGGGGGGCTGCAAGGGCATACAGAGGGAGGGCTGACAAATCAAAAGTCTATCCTGGGGCAGAGGGGAGAGACAGAGAGGCAGGAGCTGAGGCCGGTGGATGGCTTTTCATACACGGGCTGTGGGCCACGCAGAGGAGCGTGGTCGGCAGTGCGGGCATGGGCTTCCCCGCCAGCATCGATCTGGACCCTGCACCTTCTCAGGTTAGGGTCTGGGACTACCATGCACTGTAAGAATAAGCAACTGTGTCCCTTCTGGTTGGACAGGAAGCAAACAAACCCTTTCCAGAGGGTGAGAGGCCTGTGCTGGGGTGAGGGTGATGGGCTGTGGAGACGGCCCAGTCCTGGCTGTCAGAACCCAGGGTCTTGGGGGAGGTCAAGAAGCAGAAACTCAAGCGCCTGACACCTCAGAGAGTGGACTCTCTCCTACCTGCTCCCGGGGTAGGGTGGGGGGAACAGCCGTGCCTGTCAGTTTTACGTGGCTACTGTGACTGGGAAAGACACTCAGAGCAGATCTACAGCCCAATCTCATGGGTGCCCAGGCCTGGACAGCTGGTGTGGGGTATGCGGGCCTCACCTCTGGCTCAATTCTTATTTTTTCCTGCCCTATTCTCCTTTTGCGTCACCTACTTTGATGTTGCTTTTCATTTTAATCTACTGTGCTTATATATTTAGGTAAGCTGCCTTAAAAAATATTTTGGAAGAAAAAAGGGCTGAAAAAAATATGGCCATCATCATTACTGACCTCTCCTAAAAGTTTGCCAATACAGAAAAAAACTAACTAATTGTTTTTATATTGTTCTGTACTTTTAAAAGCCCCCAAACTGTCTTTTATAAAACACTGATTTTTTTTAAAAAAATGAAATTTGTGTAACTATGGCCTGTTTCTTTTCCCAAGTTCCAAAGAATAATTTGTCTCTCAAATCATCTCTTTCTGAAGCCTTGGGCAGACAGGGAATTACTTCCTCGCACAGTAATTCCCGGCTGGGCTTGGAGTCTCCCTCTAGATGAGAAAGCAGAGGCGAGACTGGAAGCGGCTGTCTCGGACAGCCCACGCCCAGAGTCACCAGGTGCCTGGACCCATCAGACTGGCCTTGTTGGCACCTGCACAGGCCCAAACTGCAGTGCCCACACCTAGGGGTGGCCAGATGAGTGAGTGCCCTCCACATGCCAAGCCAATCTGCACATGAAAATAGGGACATGAAGTACCAAGTTCCATGTGAGAGGAGTTCTTAGCTACTTAATTCAAAGGATTCAGTGTCGGCTCAGCAGTCAGGCCAGACGGGGCAGCTTCCCACAGCAGGAGCACACGAGCCACTCACCATGATGACGGAGACCCCAGTGGTGGTGCTGTTCTGTTTGGGAAGCGCATTATTAAAGTGCTGTTTTAGTTTACCTGTTACCTCAGCTTGCATATTATTCTCCTGGGAGGCATCATCCTACAGGAAAGAAGAGAATCAGATAGTGACTTGTGACCATCACATTTAAGCTGCCTGACCCTTTAGTCATCCCCTTGCCCTAGACCTCTCCCTTAAAGAGCCGGTCTGAGCCACAGGATCAGTGGAACAATGATGTTCCTCTGCGGCGCAGGCCCTCGGAAAGACCCCGTGCGGTTGGCACCACTCCTCAGGCCTGGAGGAGGCTGAAGACAGGGCAGTGTCCAGTGACACAGAAGCGCCATCCTTTAGGCTTCTTAGACCTTCCTCTAAGGTACATAATCTAGAATGATCCCTCCCATGAAGACATCAAAATTAGTTAACAGTTTATCATTTTAGTTAAGAATTCATTTAGTTGTTAGTTTTTATTGCTCATAAAGAAATGCGGCATCTCAGCTACCTGGTCCAAGAGCCGAGTCACTTAGCCTAGAAGAGCAGTGAGCAGGGTCAGAGGGGGTGCACCAGGGGTCACGAAGTGGGGGGCAGTGGAGGTGCACAGGGATACCCCCACACTGCTACCCCCATTAACAAAAGCCTTCGGGTCAAGTGAATCAGCTTCCCTCTCCCGGAGCCTCCAGGATATGAGGGAAATGTGAATTCCCACTGTGGCTATTCAGTGCGCTGCGCTTACCCTAAACCCATGGGCATCACCCAAGTCCCAGGGGACTCTGCCCAGCTGTCAAGACACAGCGTCTCAGCCTCCCAGCAGCAGCAGGAGGACTCCCAGGAGACAGAGATCAGGGTCTGAAACGTGCTCACCTGCAGGGCAAAACTCGAAAACGCTCAAACCCAGAAGCACAGAAGGCGAGAGGCTCCTTAAACAGCCTCACCGCCGACTCCTTCATTCTGCAGACAAGGAAACTGGGGCCCGTCAAGTGCCAGTGACGTGCCCAGGTTACTCACGAGCGGGATCTAAGACTGGGACCCTGGTGCCACCTGCTTTCTCCCAGGTAGCCACCTCAGGCCACTTGCTCATCAGGAAAGACAGGCATTTCGCCAACCACAGAACTCAGACGCGGAACCTTGCCTGTGCTAAGCGCACAGCCGGGAACTATGCTGTTGGCCACAGAACACGCAGACGTTCGTTCCCTACGAATGTGGCTACTTACTGACACCCAGGGGTGACTCAGGATTTGTCCCGCGGTACACCGAGCTTCAACGTTTACCTGAAGCATTTGACTGATTAATTCCAAAAAATTAAAAAAAAAAAAAAAAAAAAAAAAAAGTAAGACCCCAGAGGCAGAGAAAGGCAGTAATTCCAGCATAAACACAGAAATCTGAGTTTGTACCAGCACTTCAGCAAAAGCCCACACAGGGGCTCGGAGCATGGCTTCCCACTCTCAGCATCTACCCCCCAGCGCCCACGCTGGGACAGCGCTCGGCAAGGGGGCTCTCCTGGGCCTACGTGAAGCCAACACGCCCTCTCTTGACAGTTCTGGGCATTATTTTCCTCCCACAGGGTAAAACTGCAGCATTTTTCCTTTTGGCAAGTCAGTATGTCTCAGAAGTTCCTGCTATATCCTGACGGATGCCCAATACGTACTTCTTGAGGAAGGGACAGATGGAATGTTGAGAGGTTAGAGGAGCAGGGAGGACGGTAGGGCACACTGGGAAGGCGACCGGCAGCTTTCAGAATGCAGCTGGGAATTTCAGAGACCGCACACGAAAAGCTGAGAAGTCCCTGAAGCTCAATCCCAGAGCTGCTACAGCTCCATCAAGGGGTGAGGACGCGCCACGTAATGCAACCCAGAGAAACAGGCCTCGGTGGTACCTTGGCAGAGTCCGTGATGTTATCCCAGTAGGGGGCTGGAAACTCCAGCTTTCCAGCCAATATCTGGTCAAACAGATCTTCCTGGAGATTGTTCTCACTAAGCCAGCAACAAAGAAATGGAAGAAAAGACAAAGTTACCATCCAGTTTCTCAAGAAAATGCTCATGGGAACAGAGCAGGGAAGGAGTCCAGTCTTTTTGGTTTCCTGTATCAATCACGTATCTGAATTGCATTTCTGATGACAAGCTTTTCCTTTTTGACAATGAGCCCGAAACATTTCCACAGCCCAGGGACTGCGGCAGACAGACTAAGACAAAGATAAAAAATGATTCAAGAAATTTGTGTGATGAATGCAGAGTTTCAGTTTGGGAAGATGAAAAAGTTCTAAAGATGGACAGTAGTGATGGTTGCACAATAACGTGAATGTAACTAATGCTACTAAACAGTTCATTTACATTTTCTTTTTTTTTTTTTTTTTTTTTTTGAGATAGAGCCTCAAGGTGTCACCCTGGATAGAGTGCTGTGGCATCACAGCTCACAGCAACCTCCAATTCCTGGGCTCAAGTGAGTCTCCTGCCTCCGCCTCCCAAGTAGCTGGGACTACAGGCACCCGCCACAACGCCCGGCCATTTTCTGGTTGCAGCCATCATTGTTGTTTGGCGGGCCCAGGCTGGATTCGAACCCGCCAGCTCAGGTGTACGTGGCTGGTGCCTTAGCCCATTGAGCCACAGGCGCCGAGCCTCATTTACTTTTTTTTAAATGAAATTTTTGGCTGGACATGATGGCTCATGCCTGTATCCTAGGACTTTGAGAGGCTGAAGTGGGAGGATTGCTTTAGTGAAGCCTGGAGCTCAAGACCAGCCTGGGCAATATAACAAGACCCAGTCTCTACAAAAAAATCTTAGAAATTAGCCAGGCTTCATGGCAAAGGCCTGGCTACTTGGAAGACTGAGGCAGGAGGATCATTTCAGCCTAGGAGTTCAAGGCTGCAGTTCAGCTATGATCATGCTACTGCACGCCAGCCTAGGTGATAGAACAAGACCCCGTCTTTACAATAAATAAATAAAACAATAAATTTTATGTTATATATATATTTACTGCAATAAAAACCAAACAAGACAAAAATTAAAAATGTACAAATAATGAAAATCCTTATTTTGGGGAAAAAAAAAAAGAAAAAAATCAGCATCTGCCCTCACTTAATCTCTCACAGCAACAAGGGTAGAAAAGCAGCAGGCCTGAGCCAGACCCACTTGTCCTTCCTTTTCTACTTTTCCAGTAAAATAGTCAAAGATCACCAATTTAGCCAACATGTAAAAAAGTCATAAGGAGTTCAGAATCTGGATAAATCATTCATGAAATAATTTGTTCATCTTTAGCAGCTGACTTTCATTTAAGCTCAGTCTGAGAGAAAGAGCCCTTCCCAGGGCGTTAACTAGCAGGTGGAGGTGGGCTGCTCACAGGTGGGCATCCCCACTCCCCTCTCAAACACACACACACACACACACACACACACACGAGTTGGTGCTTATGAAGGAAATGATGGCTGGACTTTGATGGACAGTGCCACGAAGTGTGAAAACCCACTAGGAAGATGTCCTCTGTCTCCCGTATAAGCTCACCTCCACAGCCACAAAGCCCTCCTCGCAGTGGGGGTACCCACAGCCAGAGTGAGGAACAAAGGATTAGCTTTCCAGGAGAGCACAAGGCCCCATAATGGGCTATTGGAATCAAGATCAAAGCCCAGGAGTGGAAGCTGAGTGTTACCCGGTAAGCGTGCAGCACTTCCTGGAATTTTTCCACTCAGCCTGAAGGGTTTTGCTACCAACCCTCTCAACGAGGAATAAGGGGTGGTGGCCCCAGGAGCAGACCCTTTAGCACAGTGTCTAGAGGTAAATCCTAGGGCTACATAATGATGTGGCTGCCTCATTTCTGTTCTGTTAGAAAGAGCAGAGTGGAGAGCTTCGTGAACGTCCAGGACATTTGAGCAGGCCCAGCTGAAGGGGCATCTGCTAGTCTGTGGAGTAAACAAGAGGCCGCTGGGAGGCAGGCAGGCTGCGTGGCTAGGACAGCCAGATCTCCACCACTCTCCAGAAAGGGGAGCTTCTTGGAATGGGCACATTTCTTTCCAGGTTTCAAAAAACATTTTTTTTATTATTGTTTTTATTATTAAATCATAGCTGTGTACATTAATGCAATCAAGGGGTACAATGTGCTGGTTTCATCTACAATCTGAAATGTTTTCCTCAAACTGTTTAACATAGCCTTCAGGGCATTTTCTTAGTTATTGTATGAAGACATTTGTGTTCTGCATTTAGTAAGGTTCGCCTGTACCCTTCTAAGATGCACCATAGGTGTGGCCCCTCCAATTACCCTCCCTCCACCCCAACCTCCCCCCTTCCCTCCCCTCCCTTGCCCATTTCCCCATATTCTTGTGCTATAGTTGGGTTATAGCCTTCACATGAAAGCTATAAATTAGCTTCATAATAGGACTGAGTACAGTGGATACTTTTTCTTCCATTCTTGAGATACTTTGCTAAGAAGAATGTTTTTTCATAGCAGTTGGTTCCTGGCAAAACATCCTGACAGTCAACAAACAAAACCTTAGGCCAGTGTTTTCCAACCTTTTTTTATCTCACGGCACACTTGAACCTATAGTTAAACTTCCACAGCACACTTAAATTATGTTAATCAAAAAAAAAAAAAGAGTAAAAACATACACTTACTGTGTTTTGAACTTCAGTCAAAAATAACTTCATTAATAATCTTTAAAAATTTTCAAGGCACACCTAAGATCCTCTCACTGCACTGAGAATCAGTGCCTTAGATAGGTATCTCAGTAATCAGAATGGGACCCAGCAGGACTGAGGCTTTGAACTGTAAGAACTTGTACAGGCTCCTCCTCACCAGCAGAGTACGAGGCTATGGGTCATCTATCCTTCGCAGGAGTCACGTAAGAAAAGCTACTCTGATTAAATCTACATAAAATTTTGTATCACACTTTAATCTATAATCCGGCTGAGAAGCCTTAGGAAACTTTTTAATTCTAAAACAATATAGTCCTTGGAGCAAAGTGCTGTTGTATCTAAAAATATCTATTAAGAAAAACCTCAATGGGCTCGGCGCCTGTGGCTCAACGGGCTAAGGCGCCAGTCACGTACACCTGAGCTGGCGGGTTCAAATCCAGCCCGGGCCCGCTAAGCAACAATAACGGCTGCAACCAAAAAATGGCCAGGCGTTGTGGCGGGCGCCTGTAGTCCCAGCTACTTGGGAGGCGGAGGCAAGAGACTCACTTGAGCCCAGGAATTGGAGGTTGCTGTGAGCTGTGATGCCACAGCACTCTATCCAGGGTGACGGCTTCAGGCTCTGTCTCAAAAAAGAAAAAAAAGAAAGGGACATGTTGGAAGTCATGAGTTGGGTTGTAATGGTGACTTGTTCTCATCATTGAAGCAGACGTTTGAGCCAGTTCAGAAGATTGTAGTCAGTGAGAAATGGATTAGGTCACTGATTCTCAAAGTGTGATCTGAGACTAGCAGCATGAGCATCACCTGAGAATTTATTTAAAATGCAAAATTTCAGGCTCCACCTCAGACCTACTAAATCAGAAATTCTGGGGTAAGCCCAGCAATCTGTTTTTAATAACCTCTCTAAGGGATTCTGATGCACACTAAAATTTGAAAATCACTGGATTAGAGCCTCCCCACTCCAAAAAAATATTCTCAGAAGACTCACTAAGTTATTGTAAGAAAAGGCATTTTCCTGAGACACAAATTTCAAGTTGAAGCTCCCTGGTTCTACTCTTCTCAGAAACATGCAGCAAATGGTCACCGATAGGCCTTTTAACCCTGTGATTCTCCTGAGGTTAGTTCCTGCCTAGGTATTTGTTTCTAAAACGAGTATCCCAAATGAATATAAGAACCCCCACATGATAGCCAAAGAAATAGAATTCAGTAGTCAAAAAACATGAAAAGTAATTCATATATTTACTGGAGACTAGAAAACTGTCAGAAAATGAATTAAGTCCTAACCTGCAGCTCTTTGCCTCTTTCTCTGGCTCCCACACCTTGCACCTTCTAAGAGTCTGGAAACCCTTTCCTCGCTCAGCTTCCAGTCAGAACTCTCCCTAGAGGCAGCTCAGCATGGCTCTTGTCTCCCTGTCTCTCTCTAACTTCCTTCTCTTTTCTCCCTTCATCATTTGCTCCTCTTTCCAGTGTCAAAAGTTGCTTCACTTGTAGTCCTGAAATTCTACCCACTACATTGTTCATCTGAATAATAAAAGCCCAAGAACTGATCCACCATATTGGGTGGGTAGTATGGAAGAAGCCAAGAACATAAAGACGGTTCTCTTTCTGGTAGAGAGGGGAATGGAACAAACCCGTCTTTCTGTCTGAACAGGGCCTCTGAGAGTGGTTCCACTTTAAATTCTATGATTTGCAAAGTCATACATTAAATCCATTTTTCAGTTTTCTTTTTAGCACGTTGTATACTGATATGATTGAGCCCTGATTGTAATAGTTAAGGGTTGATTTTAATTTTCTCAGAGTACCTTTAACAGGCAAGAATTTTGTTTTGAAGAAAAATTAGGTTGCCATATAATTTTGCTGATTTCATCACAGTCCATTGCCCTAAGACAGTCATCCTGAGGTGTGGAGGGAATTGAGATTTAGCCCTGCACTGAAAGGAATTTAAATGGAAAGTCTAGTGACCTTATGAGACTGTAATTAGTTTTGAGATTTTAAGTGAAAAATGTAAGGCAGGAGTATGTGATGCTTTCTGTACAAAAACAGTATACCCTGGTGCAGTGATGAAAAAGGTTCTAAATTCTGTCAATTGATTTTCAGTTCCCTCTTGAAAGATTGAAGTTCAATTAGATTGCAGGCTTTCACTGTTATTTTCTAGTAGGGTTTTGCATACACCATTACCCTTGTCTGGAATTTCTACCTCCTGCCCTTTGCTGATCTGAATCTGATCCCACCTACCGTCCCCCAGGAGAACAGCAAATTCCAGGAGAAATTACATTGTATTTAGAGTCAGAGAAATAATTAGAACCCTCCCACTTAATATGACATTGGGTAGGTCATGACTTTTTGGAGTTTGCATTTCTTTTTCTTTGTCTTTTGGACAGAGTCTCATTCTGTGCCCAGGCTGGAGTGCCATGACCTCATTCTAGCTCACAGTAGCCTGAAACTCCTTGGTTCAAGCAGTTCTCCTGCCTCAGTCTCCTGAGTAGCTGGGACTACAGGCTCCCATCACTAAGCCCAGCTGATTTTTTCTATTTTTAGTGGAGTTGGGGTCTCACCCTTGTTCAGGCTGGTCTCAAGCTCAAGTGATCCTCCCTCCTCAGCCTACCAGAGTGCTAGGATTACAGACATGAGCCACTGTGCTGGGCCTGGAGTCTTCACTTCTTTAATCTATCAATATAACCCCCTCTTCAGAAACTAATGGCCACTAACATTTAATGATCATTTATTATATGGATCATTCTTCACACATGTCAGTTCATGAAATCTCACCTCTGTTTATCACAATACATTATTGTTTATTGATTAATTTCTTTATCACCCTCTTTTTAAAAAATCAATAACAGACATTAATTTTTTTTTTTTTTTTTTTTTTTGTAGAGACAGAGTCTCACTTTGTTGCCCTTGGTAGAGTTCCATGGCGTCACACAGCTCACAGCAACCTCCAATTCCTGGGCTTAGGCGATTCTCTTGCCTCAGCCTTCCGAGTAGCTGGGACTACAGGCGCCCACCACAACGCTTACCTATTTTTTTGTTTTGCAGTTCCACCGAGGCCAAGTTTGAACTCGCCACCTTCGGTATATGGGGACGGCGCCCTACTCACTGAGCCACAGGTGCCGCCCCATTAATTTTTTTTTTTTTAAGAATTACCACTTTTATTTTATTTATTTATTTATTTTGAGACAGAGCCTCAAGCTCTCACCCTAGATAGAGTGCTGTGGCATCACAGCTCACAGCAACGTCTAATTCCTGGGCTCAAGCGAGTCTCTTGCCTCTGCCTCCCAAGTAGCTGGGACTACAGGTGCCCGCCACAACGCCAGGCCATTTTTTTTTGGTTGCAGCCATCATTGTTGTTTGGCGGGCCTAGGCTAGATTCAAACCCACTACCTCAGGTGTACGTAGCTGGCGCCTCAGCTCATTGAGCCACAGGCGCCGAGCCCCCATTAATTTTTTTTGAGACAAGAGTCTCACTATGTCACCCTCAGTAGAGTGCCATGGCGTCACAGTTCACAGCAACCTCAAACTCTTTTGGGCTTAAGTGATTCTCGTGCCTCAGCCTCCCAAATAGCTGGGACTATAGGCGCCTGCCATAACACTTGGCTATTTTTTGGTTGTAGTTGTCCTTGTTTGACAGGCCCTGGCTAGATTTGAACCTGCCAGCTCCGGTGTATGTGGCCGGTGCCCTAGTTGCTGAGCTATACAGGCAGAACCGACATTTATTTTTCTTTCAGCTTGCCAGTGTTCATTTTTGTTCCCCAGAATTTTACAAAATACAATTAATAACAAAGCTCTTAGGATTGTGTGGCAAAGACACTTTACAGAACAATATGACTTTTATATACTCAAGTATACCATACGCATATGCATTTGGAACCAGAAATATCATCTAGATATTTGGGAAGAAGAAGAAAAACAAGTAACCTGGAAGAGTTGGAAGAAGGCCACAGATACGATTAACTAGGCTATGGATTTTAAACCCTATTGTGGAACCCTCCCTAAGGCTTTTTGTATTTGGGAGAGGGGTTGCAAATTTTTTTTACTTGCAATATAATTTATCTAACAATAACATTAACCATTTTGAAGTGTAAACACATGACATTTAGTACATTCACAATATTGTACAACAATCACCACTGTCTTAATACCAGCACATTTTCATCACCCCCCAGAAGAAACCCTGAACCTGCTACTTGGGAGGCTGAGGCAACAGAATTGCTTAAGCCCAAGAATTTGAGGTTGCTGTGAACTGTGATGTCACAGCACTCTACCAAGGGAGACATAGAGAGACTCTGTCTCAAAAACTAAATAAAACGGCGGTGCCTGTGGCTCAAAGGGGTGGGGCACCAGCCCCATATGCCAGAGATGGCGGGTTCAAACCCAGCCCCAGCCAAAAAACTGCAAAATAAATAAATAAGAAACCCTGAACCCACTAGCAGTCCCTCACAGTGTCTCCTGTCCTTTCATTCCTTTCTTATGGCTGAACAGTATTGTATGGATGTACCATATTTTATTTATCCAATATTTTTAGTGTCAATTAACTAGATTAAGGAATATCTAGAGAACTGGTAAGGCATTATTTCTAAGTGTGTCTCCCTGTGAATCTGAGTGTACTAAATGGGGAAGATCCACTCTCAGCATGGGTGTGCACTGTGCAATTGGCTGGGGGCTGTGACAGACCAGAAATAAAGGAAAGGTGAATTGGTTTCTCTCTCTCCCTGGGAGCTGGGACACAGGACCCTAGGTTCTCCGGCCTGGAGCTCCATGACTTACACCAGTTCTAGAACTGTGGCCCGTCACCCCAATCCCCCAAACCCTATTCTCAGGCCTTTGGCCTCAGACTGAGAATTACACCATCTCCTCCCTGGTTCTGAGGCTTCCAGATCTATCTAAACTGAGCCATGCTAGTGGCATCTCAGGGTCCCCAGCTTCTAAATGGCCTATCATGGGACTTATTTGGCCTCCATAATCACATTAGCCAATTCCCCTAATAAATCCCTTCTCATTCTATTTCTGTGTTTATCCCATTGGTTCTGTGTCTCTGGAGAACCTGACTGATACATCTAATCAACAGTGAATGGACATTTGGGCTATAATGCCACTATGAGAATCCATGGACAGGTTTCCTTCCTATTTTACACTTACTTAACACTTTCTTGGGAGATATATGTCCAGCGAGCTAAAGTGAGGGGAAAGGAACATAAGCCAGAGAAAGAAGGAGAGGAAATAAAAGGTGGTGCATCATCACACTGACCATGACTTTGCAACCAAATACAGCTGGTTGCTTGGACCCACAGACCATGTACAGAGAGGGTATGAGATCCCTGTGACTCAGAGCAGTTCTCTGGTAGAAAAAGAGCTAACAGTTTATCTTGTCTCTCATTAGTCAAAGTGCATCCCATGGGGCCTTAACGCCTTTGTCCTCTGGGTCATGATTCCTGGCTGCCATGGGCAGCCTCTGGTGAAGCCATAGCCTCTGAAGGTCTATGTGATCAATAATAGCAAGTGCTATGGTTTCCCTTTGTCAGTTGGTGCCATGCATGGGGGCTCTTCTGTCAATGACCATAGTAGGAGCAGCTTCCAGGACATGGTGACTGAAGGAAGAGCGCAAGCCATCACTATAGTAATTCTGGCTGAGAAGTATGGCAAGTGTGTGAGAGCCAGTGTCTGAGCAGGTGAGCCTCAATAGTCTAGGGCACTGTAAAACCTGGGTCAGTAGAGTAGATGCTTGGAAAGTGCTGCTTATTTCCTTTTCATTGATCAGGTGACTGGTCTCTGTGGTTATACTTTTGGAACAAAACTACCCCAAAACTCAGTGGTTTATGATGCTATCTCCTTTATCAGGACTTTTTGTGTTGCTTGGACTTAGCTGAGTGGTTCTCACTTGATGTCTCTCCAGTGGACTGGAGGGACAAGATGGCATACTCCCAAGGCTAGCAGTTGCTGGTGGCTATTGGCTCAGAACTCAGCTGTGGCCGCTGATGGGAGCATTTCCCTGAGACCCACGCTATGAGGCTTGGCCTTCTCATAGCATGGCAACACATTCCTAGAGGGTGAGTCCTCAGAGCTAGTGTTCAAAACAGTGCCATCTTGCCCTTTTCAATCTGGGAAATGGAGGCTTTGAAAGTTTAAATAATAGGGTCAGGTCATACAGAGGCCACAGGAGTGCTTGTCCTTGTCCTGATGCTGTCATAGGATTATGGGAAATAAATATGGTTTAATACCCATTCTGGGCATGGCACACAGTAGATACTTAGTATATGTTACTGACCCCCTTCATGAACTCCACATTTATTGAGTGCTTCCTAGGTTCAAAATACTGTGCTAGGCCCTTTAGGTGCTATAAGAAGAAATGGGATATAGGCCCTGCCCTTAAGAAGCCTATATCCTGATAGAGGAACTGGAGAGGGCCAGTTGGTGAGAGAGTGCCCCCGGAGAGTGGAGCTTCCTGTGCTTGGGAAAGGGAAGTACCCTACTGTGAAGCAAAGAGGGAAAAGGAGTGTGAGAGACTGAGCACTGATGGAATTTAGAGCAGAATTTCATGTCAGCACGCTTGGGGTGGAGGGGCTATGGAGAGCACAGGATATGGGAAGTAGTGGGAGACCTGCCTTCCTTTCTTTATGTTTGTATTCCCTCCATAACTCTCCATGGATAATGGTTACAGAGATGCAACATGTCGCTTGCTTTTAATGATGCTTCTGACATGAGGTTAAAATAACTCTACAAATGGGAAGGTTTTCCTTAATGGGAGGTAATACTCATGGCCCTTTCATTCAGCAACTTTTTGAGTACTTCCCAGTCTGCAAGGTGCTAGAGATTCAAAGATAAGACAAGAGCTTAGAGTGCAAGGGTGAAATGAACAGACCCAGAGCTGAGCATGGCACATGCACATCTATAGTCCCAGCTACTCAGGAGGCTGAGGTGAGAGGATCACTTGAGCCCAGGACCTTAAGACTCCATATTTTAAATAAAAAAAGGAACAGGCCCAGGTAATAGTGGGTGCAACAGTAATAACCTTAGCGAAGGTAAAGGCTCTGAGGGCATGTGGGCACCTGACTGATCAGTCCTTCTGCAGACCGTTTTGGGGCCTACTCTTGCTGGGCTCTGGACAGAGCAGAAGCACAGGGAGGGCCTTGCCCTCTAGAATCAGCATAGTCTTGAACACGGGTTCTCAAGATGTAGGCCCTGTACCAGTAGCATCAGCCTCACCTGAGAGCTTGTTAGAACAGCAGACTCTAAAGGTGATGCCCAGCAGTCTGTTTTAACAAACCCTCCAGGTGTTTCTGATGCATGCTCAAGTGTAGGGACAATAGACTAGGACTGTTCTCAGGCCTGGCTGCACAGTAGAATCAATCACATGGGGAGCTTTCAAAATACTTTACATCTTTTGTATTAACCTGGTGGATGGAGTTGAAACACATTCTTCTTGGTAAAGTATCACAAGAATGGAAAAGCAAGTGTGCGAAGTACTCAACACTAATATGAAGCCAGTAGATGATCTAATACATGCCCACACCAGAGAAAAATGCAATTCAATTCAAGTTGAGGGGAAGGGGAACAACAGAAAGGGAGAGGGGTGGAGAGAGGGGGATTGGTGTATACCTACCTAAGGGGCACAGTGTAAGGGTACATGGCACACCTCCTGAGTGCAGGACACAACTACAAGAGGGACTCTGCCTAACAAATGCAAACATTGTAATCTAGTTCTTTGTACCCTCACATTAATTTGCTGCTTTTTTTTCTTTTTAAAGACAGAGTCTCACTATGTCACCCTCAGTAGAGTGCCATGGCATCACAGCTCATAGCAACCTCCAACTCTTGAACTTAAGCGATTCTCTTGCCTCAGCCCCCCAAGTAGCTGGGACTACAGGCACCCGCCACAACGCCCGGATATTGTTTTGTTGCAGTTGTCATTGTTGTTTAGCTGGCCTGGGCCAGGTTCAAACCCGCTAGCCTGGGTGCATGTGGCTAGAGCTATAACCACCTTGCTACAGGTGCCAAGCCCCTCATGTTAATCTGAAATTTAAAAAAAAATCGGGTGGCCCCTGTGGCTCAGTGAGGAGGGCACTGGCCCCATATACCGAGGGTGGCAGGTTCAAACCCAGCCCTGGCCAAATTGCAACAAAAAAATAGCTGGGGGCAGTGCCTGTGGCTCAAGGAGTAGGGCACTGGCCCCATATAACGGAGGTGGCGGGTTCAGGCCCGGCCCCCGGCCAAAAACTGCAAAACAAAACAAAAAAAATAGCCGGGTGTTGTGGCAGGCTCCTGTAGTCCCAGCTACTTGGGAGGCTGAGGCAGGAGGATCGCCTAAGCCCAGGAGCTGGTGGTTGCTGTGAGCTGTGTGACGCCACAGCACTCCACCGAGGGTGATAAAGCAAGATTCTGTCTCTACAAAAAAAGAAAAAAAAATCAAGTATCAATGTCTGGGCCACATCTGAGGCTGACAAGATCAGACTCTAAAGCAGTGGTTCTCAACCTTCCTAATGCCGCGACCCTTTAATACAGTTCCTCATGTTGTGGTGTCGCGCAACCATAAAATTATTTTTGTTGCTATAGCAAGAAGAAACTGTATTAAAGGGTCCCAGGAAAAGGGATACCTAGGATCTACACATTTTTAAAGCTCCCCAGGTGATTCCATTGTGCAGGCAAAGCTGAGAAGCAGTGGTTTCCATGTGCTTAAACAGATCATCACAGTAAAAACAAGTCACTGCTGGGACCGGAAAGAGTCAGTAGCTGCAAGTCAACAGAGCAGACAGCGACTGCTTCCCCTGAGGGGATTAGGAAGGGCTCCCCACAGGAGGTGAGGGACTCTCATTGGACTTCCTATCAGATGACCTCTTCATTCCTAGCCTCCTTTCATTCTTCTGGACATTACAGTAGTACAGATGTGAGTGCCATTGGGAAGGTTATTTAAAAATTCATTTAATGCAATTAATTTTTTAAAGTCAAACATAGCTGGCCTCCCTTTAAAACTTTGTGTTTTGATAATGTTATTGCCAGTACTATGAATAATTGACTAGTATCAGCTCATTAATATGCTAGTAGGCTAATAAAATTCATTTTAGAATTAGTTTTTTAAAAAGGGTTGCTATAGCCCAACGATAACAGTAAGGTTTTCCAAGCAAGAGCAGATCATTAACGTATGAGATTTTATGCTGTTCTGGTAACATGAAATAGATGTTTGGCTGTTCAAGATCCGTGTTTTATTCTAACTTCTTTTTTTTTTTTTGAGACAGAGCCTCAAGTTGTCACCCTGGGTAGAGTGCTGTGGCATCACGGCTCACAGCAACCTCCAATTCCTGGGCTCAAGTGAGTCTCCTGCCTTCATCTCCCAAGTAGCTGGGACTACAGGCGCCCGCCACAACGCCTGGCTATTTTTTGGTTGCAGCCACCATTGTTGTTTAGCGGGCCCAGGCTGGATTCGAACCCGCGAGCTGAGGTGTACGTGGCTGGCGCCTTAGCCCGTTGAGCCACAGGCGCCGAGCCTATTCTAACTTCTTATAGGAATGAATTGTCTAGGAAAAGGTCTTTGTTTCAGAGGTGCTCATTGTTGCCCTGGGAAACATTGCATCAAGAGTGGGATGGGCCTGGTCCTTCTGGGTAGGGCACCTGTGAGAAGGTGTCCTGCTCCCTCTTTGTCTTTGGGGCCCTACAAGAGCTTCACACTTGGACTAGGCCTTTTTTTTTTGTAGTTAAACTGCTCTATTTTGAGGTCATTGTCAATTCACATGCAATTATGAGAAATATTACAGAGAGAGCCCAGCTACCCTTCACCCAGTTTCCCCTAATGATGACATGTTGCAAAACTACAGTACTGTAGCACAACCAGGATTTTGATGCTGATGCAGTCGAAATGGGGAACATTTTCATCCCCACAAGGACTCGTGATGGTCTTATCCACCTTCCCTCCTGCCCCTGACCCCGGTCTGGCAAGCACAAAAGCACAGATTTGTTTCCATCAGTTCTCAGAGTTCCAAGATAAAATTGGGTCCCTGTTTGTTTGTTTTTTAAAGATACTAGGTGCATATATGTAAGGGACATGGAACAAAGGACAATTGAATGGGAAAACTAGACACTTTAGGATTTCAGGCCATATAGAAAGACTTCCCTTTTAGAACCAAATTCATTATTAACTTTTGGATATATTGTGTCTTTAGAAGGTGTCTCCTGGTGTTAATGTTCATGATAACCTACCTTGATTCCTCTGGTTTAAACCTGGCTGGGATGTGGTAATGGTAGTAGCTAGTCAAGTCCATGACCCCTAACAGCTAGGGGTGCTCATCTCCTTGCCTCAGGATGAGCTCACGGACTTCTCAGCAGCCTCCAGGAGTGATGGAAGGTCACAAGGTGGAAGTTGGAGATGTGAGTTAACTATTTGGCTCCTCTTTGAGAAGATGTTCTAGAAATGTTTGCTTGACAGACAAGAGAGGCAGATTCTGTGTGGAAAAAGGGATGAAGCCCTATCCTCAGTCTCACTCAGCCAGCACACCTCAACTCCCATTGTACTCTTCAGATCTTCCTTGTCCGCATCTGCCCCAGAGCAGCTAAACACGAGAGAATCACAGGAGGGAGCTGCAAGGCTTCTTACTCAGTCATGTTCAGGGTGGCAGCCACCAGGAACAGTGTGGCTGAGCGCCTGAAATGTGCCAGTGTGACTGAGGAACTGAACCTGTAATTGTATTGAGGTTTGATTATATTAAATTAAAATAGCCATGTGTGGATTGTGGCTGCCAAAATGACAATGTAGAGATTCCAAGTTCTCTGTGCTGGACTGTTTGAGTCACTCCACCCCCTCTCAGTGGGGCGAAACTGAATTTCTTGGTACCTACAGTTGCCCACACTGTCCCCTGGCAAATCCCCCTTCGTCCACCCAGCATCAGCCTCTCTAAAATATTGTTGAGCAAACATTTCTAAACCATCAGTGTGATGACGAACCAATAATTAACCTGCCTGGGCAGTTGCCACATCTGTGCCCAGCTGGGCCAGTGCTGGGTTAACAGTACTGCTGGCTCCATCCTTCTCTAATGAGTTAGACCTACACTTCCACTGTCCAGATTTGCAGGGTCATTCTTGGGGCTAGGATAGGTTTTGTTCCTGTGTGCCTCACTGGGTCATAGCACCAAGATCAAGGTGTTACATTTCTTCCTTTGACGGGAAGCAGCACAAGAAAGTAGTGATTAAGAGTGCAGGAATCTACATGGCCTGTCTTTTCCTTCACTTTAGACCAATGTTTTTCAACCTTTTTTATCTCACGGTATGCTTGAACCTATAGTTAAACTTCTGCAGCATGCTTAAATTATGTTGATTTTTTTAAAAAAGTAAAAAGAAAAGAATATTTAAAAAAAAAAAAGAGTGCAGGTCCGGGAGTGAGGTTCTTGCCTTGGAATCTGGCTTCTCCACTTTCTGACAGTCTGTCCTAGGACACATTAACCTCTCTGCACCTCTGTTTCCACACCTGTAAGACAAGGATTATAACAGTGCCTACATCGTCTGAGGGTGGCTCAGTTGAGTACGTCCAGCCGTGTACTTGGTCCATAGTAAGTTGTTATCTCCTGTTAGGATGGTGCTGGTGATTGTGACTGTGAACATGATAAAGCTTTTCTGGAAAGGAAAGATTTGAAGGTGTGACTCTTACGTGTGCCCATGAGAGGGCAGTCTAAAATCATGCATGTCTGTGGAACTAGCAGCACTCTGTAAGCCTCTAGGTAAGGTGAACCATTTCAGATGTGCTCAGCCCTTCTTCTCAGTTTCTCACTCTCCCCCTCTGTTCAAAGAACACTTTCAGGAGTTCTCAGGCTTATCTTAGACATAGGCCAGGCCTGTTAACATCTAGGGTGGTGAGGACAGTACAGAACAAGGTTCAGGTCCTGCCTGGGTGGGTAAATTGCTGTGGCCATTAATGGAAGCATCTGTCCAGCCATCCTAGGCTTTTCTTTGTAGCTTTTCACACAGAACTAATTCTGATTAATCAAACTCTTGAGCTAGAAACTAGAACTTCAAAGTGTTTGGGGAAAGGAGAAACCTGATTTTCTCTCTCTGCTGCTCTTCTGCTAACTTCATGCCTGCCTCGTAGCATTGTGTGTGCACAGTGGGGCCACTGTGTGAGAAATGGTGGCCCGAGCTGGGCGAACCCAGAGATGTGTCAGCCACACATGGCTCTGGAGCCCACCAGGAGTGACTCACAGAGGGAGAGCTCTGTCGGAAAGCAGAGGGTGAAATAAAGGTTCCTCAATGTGCGTGGGAACACAAGGCATCACGGGTCTGGGTCCATGGGGTCTTGAAGGTTGGTGAGAGTTTAAACAGGTGTGGGAAAGGGGTAGAATAGAGGGGCAGTATGAGCCAGAAGCTGTGTGGGAGAAAGGGTAGTACTGAAGGAAAGTTGGGAAGAGAGTTTGGAATCATATTGAGGGGTACCTGGCATGAGCTGAGGCGTTAAACCTTTATTTTATTATTTTTAGAGTCAAGGTCTTACTCTGTCACCAAGGCTGGAGCAAGTGGTATTTTCTTAGCTCATCACAGCCTTGAACTCCTGGGCTCAAGCAATATTCCCACTAAAGCCTTCCAAGTAGCTGGGACTATGGGCACAAGCCACCATGTCCCTCTAATTTTTGTATTTTTTTGTAGCAATGGGGTCTCATTATGTTGCCCAGGCTGGTTTTGAACTCCTGGCCTTAAGTGATGCTGCCACCTAAGCTTCTCAAGGTAGTGGGGTTATAGACATGAGCTACCATGTCCAGCCAAGTTAGGCCTTTAAATTCTTGCAATATTCATATTGTTGGTGGCATTGTAATGATTAAGAGTTGACTAAATACAACCTTGTTGTATTTGGGGATGACACTTATAGTATTGGGGAATGACACTTGTTGTATTGGGGAATGACACAGGTAGTCCAAGGTTGACTTTTTAGTACTTCTCTCATGAGTTTTAATATCGCCGATACATAATGCAAGCTGAAAAACCAGACACACGTGGAGAATCTTGACTATCCAGCATTTGTCATGTCATCCACATTCCTACTGCCTACCCTGCAAGCTGAGTCTCCTGGACACAGCAGGAATCATCTCGGAATAAGTGCAGTTGCTATGGCAGCAAGGCACACTATGAAGTCAGCATGTGATCCTCCCAGAGAGGAAGACCAGATGCTGGGAAAGTGGATCTGGTTATATTAACACTAAAGTCATTTTCTTCAGCATGGTGTGCTTAAACATATAGATAATACTTGTGAACAACCAATTGTGACAGAAAAGATTCTTTCTAATTCTAAAACAATCACGAAGATCCATTTATCTTTTCTTTCTTTTCTTTTCTTCTTTTTTTTTTTTTTTTTTTTTTTTGAGACAGAGTCTCACTCTGTCACCCGGGTAGAGTGCTGTGGTGTCATCATAGCTCACAGCAACCTCAAACTCCTGGGCTCAAGCGATCTTCCTGTCACAGCTTCCCCAGTAGCTGGGACTATAGGCACCAGGCACATCACCGGCTATTTTTTAAAGACAGGATCTTGCTCTTGCTCAGGCTGGTCCCAAACTCCTGAGCTCAAGTAATCCACCTGCCTCAGCCGCTTGGAGTGCTAGGATCACAGGCATGAGCCACCACACCCACCCATTTAATCTTTCATTTAGAGAGCCCTTTAGTGTCCTTTGGGGGTTGAGCGGAGATGGAGCTCCAGGGATATTTCCCAGGCATTTTGGGGGGAGCTGTCATTTGTTTCATCTTACTCGTTAGAGATGTTTGAATGATTCTAAAATACTAAGATTGACATCGGTACAAACTTGGCAGTACCAAAATCGAACTTGGGTGTTGTACTTCACAGTGCTCACCAGAGAAGCTCGTATGTGTCCCTCAGCAATTGGCTCGTTTCAGAAAGCAAAATGCCCAGTATCTGTGTGACAATCCCAAGTCTCATCAACTTGGTGCTTCTCTCCCTCCCAGCCTGGGAGCTGGGCTGAGGGAGGCCTGGTGGCCTTCTCTGACTGCTCCCACGCCCTTCTGTCACCTACTGCACTTTTTGACCCCTCCAGGGCCCAGCCTGGGAATGGAGGATTAGGGAAAGGGCTTGGCAATTTGGGGGTGGCGTCGGCACTAATACAGCACTTGGCAGGTGTGTGTGGAAGCTGTGCCTACTGCCCCTCCACTGTCGAGGCCTGGCTGTGTGTGGAGAGTGACAGACCGGACTTCCTTTGGATGACGTGATGGGATGGATGATGTGAGCCTGCAGCCAGTCTTGGGGCTCTTGCCAGTTCCTCTAGCACTCAGCAGATAGAGAAAGAATGAAGAACTGAAAAATCATCTAGTTTTCTCTCTCATAGGCATGGATGGATTTTTAAAATCAGATGAGAGACAAAGATTGGCCAAAGAAAGACGAGAAGAAAGAGATAAATGTCTGGGTAAGTTGTGAACTTTGGCTGTTTATGTCTAAGAGAGTGCAGATAGGGTGGTGGGTTTTCTGAAGATCCTTAGAAATTTGCAAATGAATGGAAAGAACTTAAACGTTGCTAGATGAAGAATTGGGGTTTGAACCTACACTTCCGCCGGAAAGTTCACAAATACCATATAATTCTCAGGATGCTTCATTCCCATACTCAGCAAACATTGAGCCTCTGCTGTGTTGTAGGCACTGTGCTAGGGCTGCAGATATGACAGTAAAGATAGAGAAACAGTCTCTTTCCCTGACCTGAGGAAGTCCTGATTGTCAGGTGTCCACTGTGTGTACTCACCCAGGTTCTCTCCTGGGCATCTAGAAGGGCCATCCTTGGGAGAAATTAGAAAAATAGTCACTTAAGTCATTTTAGATGTTAGGATGGGAAACCCTGGTTGAGAAAGGCCATCTTAGCTCCTGCAGGGTATAGACAGATAAGTCCAGAGTGTTGTCCACAGGGTACTGTGAGGTAGGTAGACAGTGGTTTCCCTGTGGACTTGAGAACTTTGAAGAGCTTTCCAGTTCTTCTCCTCGACTGTCTCCTGCTGGTCGCTTCAGACATTACCTTTATCTGGCCAGATGGAGTTAAGGGCCCTTTAGTAAACATCTTGAGGGGAAGGCCAGTCTTATTTGTGTGTTTTACCCTCTGAGCTAGCTCACTGTCTGGTGCATGGTACATGCACAGTTAACCTGTTTGGAAATGAATGCACCCTCACAACCATCCTTTCTCAGCCCAGAGTACAGCTTAGCCATTGTGCCCAGGTCTGACTTGGTAACAATCCTAGCTCCCACGTGCGGAGGCACTTACTATGTATTTTATGGGCATTGGCTAGATCTTCTCCACACTCTGATGCAACAAATGTGTCCACCCTATCCCATAGAGGAGGAAACCAAGGCAGAAAGTTTGTATAGTTAACATGCCCAGGGTCTCCCAGCTTATGACAGAGGCTCCCAAACGCTTTATCTCCATCCCTGCATCCTAAAACCCCACCAGGCTTTTTTTGGGTCACCATTTTTGCTTCTATGATTTGGTGTTCACCAAAGGTCATGGGGTGCTCTGGTAATGACACCTCTCTCTTGCTTTCCTTCCCTAGCTGCCCGGGAACAGCAGATCCTGGAGAAAGAGAAAAGAGCCAAGCTCCAATATGAAAAGCAAATGGAGGAGCGATGGCGCAAATTGGAAGAACAGCGGCAACGGGAGGACCAGAAGAGGGCAGCTGTGGAAGAGAAGAGGAGGCAGAAGCTGCGGGAGGAGGAGGTGGGGACTGAAGATCCCCACCCCTGCCGCCTCAGTATCTCCCATGGGGCTCATTGCCCAGGGCACCTGGGTATTCTGCCCTGCCCTTCTGCAGGGCCTCTCAGCAGCATGGCATAGGAACAGAGAGACTTACCCACTGAACGCAGTGTTCATTTTCTTTGGACCTCAGTTTGTTAGTTTCTGAAATGAAGGAGTTGAATTTGGCAGTGTGCAGGGCTTCTTCCAGGT
Organism: Perodicticus potto; assembly: GCA_963574655.1. Taxonomy (NCBI): domain Eukaryota; kingdom Metazoa; phylum Chordata; class Mammalia; order Primates; family Lorisidae; genus Perodicticus; species Perodicticus potto. The sequence goes on along the minus strand of CAUYRH010016981.1, from coordinate 13,940 downwards.
CTAGCCTTTCTGACTCTAAATCAAGACTGAGAGGTGGGTGGTGGCTAGGGGCTGGGTGATGTGGAACTGAGGTTTACAGAAAGGAGTCTGTGTCTCCAGGGGAGATGCAACACCAGAGCCAGAGCTGTGAGACTCAAGAACAACATGATCCTGTGAGTCAACGCTGGAAAAATTAGTCTACCTTCAAATACCAAGATGCTAGCATATTTAAATTTTAATGTAGTTCCTTGCTTTAATCGCCCTTTCTTTCCGGTTAGTTTTTAAAAGAAGAAATGGAATGTAATTACCCCCTACAGAGTTCTTTATTACTGAACTTTGGGTATATATTTAGAAAGCATATTTGGATTCTTAACAATTATATTTCAAGGATATAATCATTACCTTATATCAGGTGATGGTGATGATCATTTTTTATTTGTAAGATGTGATGACTCATCTTTTAGTATGAGTAATATAGAGGTTTCTTAATCTCCAACACTACAGGATACAAAACTGTGTAAATTCAGGACTTTTTAAGTCTCTGAACAGTGTATCACTGTATTTACCCCTTCCTCTTTTTTAAATTTAAAGAACACATACAAAAACACACATTCACATACACAATTAGACCCATCTTTGTCTAAGAATCACTTTTTTATGGTGATTCCTTTTACCAAAGGAAGGTCCATGCAAGGATCTTAGCCATGGGTCACCATTGCTGGCTGCAGTCTGATTGTTGTGGCTTCACCTGCTCCTATTTAAATCCTCGCTTTACTGCTAAGCAGCTGGTGGTCACATATCCCTCTGTCTCTTTAGCATAAAACAGATAGTTATAGGAATTCAGGGAGGTGACTTTTGTGAAGTTCCCAGTGAAACACCTAGCTCAAAGTAATCACTCATAAATGTTAGGTTCCTCTGGCTCGGCGCCTGTGGCTCAATGGTCTAAGGCGCCAGCCACGTACACCTGAGCTGGCGGGTTCGAATCCAGCCCAGGCCTGCCAAACAATGACGGCTGCAACCAAAAAAAAAAAAAATGGCCAGGCATTGTGGCGGGCGCCTGCAGTCCCAGCTACTTGGGAGGCAGAGGCAGGAGACTCGCTTGAGCCCAGGAGTTGGAGGTTGCTGTGAGCTGTGATGCTACGGCACTCTATCCAGGGTGACAGCTTGAGGTTCTGCCTAAAAAAAAGTTAGGTTCCTCTAAGCTACTTCACCTGACCTTGGCTGAAGCGATATTAAGAAGGAGCTACCCAGAAGAGATTATTGAAAAAGAGTCTAGACTAAGAAAAAAGCCACAGTGTGACAGGCTGTTTTGGTAACTTAGGAGAGATTTCTCCTTTCCTAATCTGTGTATTTGTCATGAGTCACTGGGCTCACCCATTTTCTTCCCCTCTGCCATACTTTGATGACTTAGAACTTGTCCTTTTGCTTCCTGGTCTCTCTCTCTTGATTCCTGATATCCTGTGGGCTTGCTGATTCAAGAGAAAGCTTGTGGCTGCTGTTTCTAGGAAGGGGCACTGTGAAGTCATGTTGGACACTTCCCAGGCTCTGATACACCTTCCAGTGTCCGAGAGTCTGCTTTTGAGATAATTTCTGTCTCTGATTTTTTTTTTTTTTTTTTGAGACAGAGTCCCACCATGTCACCCTTGGTAGAGTGCTGTGGCGTCACAGCTCACAGTAACCTCAAACTCCTGGGGCCTAAGTGATTCTCTTGCCTCCGCCTCCCGAGCAGCTGGGACCACAGGCGCCCACCACAACACCCAGCCATTTCTTGATTGCAGTTGTCGTTGTTTAGCAGGCCTGGGCTGGACTCGAACCCGCCAGCCTCGGTGTATGTGGCCAGCGCCGAGCCTGTCTCCTCTTTTTATTTAGAACATCAGTGCTAGAGGCATGTTAAATTCCCAGTCAGACGCTCCCTTCTTGCAGATGAGGGAATTTCATGCCAGAAGTTTGGTCCTGATGCAGCAGGTTTCATTTCCAGATGATTTTCTATTTGTTTGTGTATTTCTTGCACCCCTAATGTGTGGGGCAGTACCACCTGACCCTCTTCAGCACTGGCACATGGCTGAGCTTACTTCCCTCTTCTCCCTGGACACAGCAGGGCAGGGCTGAGAGCTGGGCCTCCAGCGGTTGGGTAGCAACCTGCTCCTGCCCTCAAGGTCCTGGGAGACCCAGGTGTAGCTTAGGGACTTGCCATATGTAGGCTGGCCTGTTAACCACATCAGAGTTGGTTCTTCATCAGTACAGAGGCTTGTTTGGCATTCTCATGGGGGACCTTTAGGGAGGAGGGATAGGCCACACCACAGAAGCCCCTCTTCAAAGGAAAGCTTTCTGACCCCCAGGGTTTGAGGAGAGCTCTGGGAGGGCTGCTGCCTGCTTGTTGCCTAAAAGTGGAGATTACTCTTTTCTCAATGTTAAATTTTAGTTCTTTTTGTCATGTTCTGTATCTGTCAACCAGAGAAAAGCCTCTGCCGGAAGATTGTTCATCCTGAGAAGTGAGCCATTTTGCTTCTCTAGACTGTTAGAAGGTGTTTGTGTTGCCCAGCAAGTCCTACCTCTTGGGTCTGATATTTAGATGCTCTTAAGAGGCCTAACAACCCTCAATATCCCAGCTCCCAGTAGTCTCAAGAGTTGGCAGCAGTGGAAGCTGCTCAGGCCCATCCCAGGGGAAAGGGTGGTCCACTATCTATTTGAGACCCTGACCTTGAATTCATTCTCTTCCTGGAGGCCACCTACTCCTTAAGGTGGGTTTCTACAACCTTCACATGCCACACAGCTCCCAAGAATTAAGCTGCTGGAACAAATTCCTGTCACCTGAGTTAGGACTGACAAGACAGTGTACTCACCCATTCTCCATTCAGGGAAGTGTAGATTCCTGACTAGTGACCCTGGAAAATGGAATTTGGAGAAGCCCACTCCGTGTTTCTCATGCTAAATAGATAACCAGGAAAGGCTTTTTTCAAAGAGTATCTTCATCTCTTTAAGTTATTTTGACACATCAAAGCTCATAGTCTTATTTCTTGATACCTGAAAAAACCCACCAGGTTTGGTATAAAACAAAAAATATCAATTCACTTAAATAAGAACTTCACTCAGCAGAGGGTTGGGTGTTTTCCCAGGGCATTGGCTGGCAAGGTGCCATGCTGACTGCACAGCCTCCTGGCCAGATGTGGACATCTGTTTGCAGAGAGAACGGCCCCCTACAGAGTCCTGCTGAGGTTCATTGGGGGCTTGTCCTTACATTGTCATCCCCAGAACACATAAGAACAGTGGAAAAGGTGCAGCCATCCCCCACTCATGCTGTCTGGGTAATAGTATCTGAGTAGGGCCTTGCTGGAAGCCCTTTGTACTGCTTAGTGAGTGCACCTTGGTCATATTTCTCCAAGTTCATCAAGGCAGACCTAAAGCCAGAGCTCAAGGGATCAAGGGGAAGGTTCTCTCCTTTCTTCTTTCCACTAAGCCCCACCCAACAGGGATGTTCTAGGGACAACAATTTGCCTTGCTCTTTACCCATCCTCTGGTGACCATCAGATGCTACTTGGGAGAACCAGAACTTGGCAGGAACTGCAGTATACACTTCTAATATTTATTAATACTGGTTTTCTGATGTGATGGAACTTCAGGACTTTTTCTTGCTCACTTTCTCATGCTCAAGGAGATACGGCTCTCACTATGAGGTCCCAGGACCAGCAGCCCCTGGAAATTTGTTAGAAATGCACACTCTTAATTGGCTCTGCCTCCCACCTACTGACTCAGAAACCCTGGGAATAAACCCCAACAACCTGTGTTTTAACACACTGTTTAGGAGATCCTGACACATGAACTATTAAGTTTGAAAACCACTGGTCCAAACTGTCCCGTTAATAAACTTTCTCTTCAAATTCAGATTCAGTTAGTATCTGAAGGACTTACCACATGCTAGTCATTATCCCATAAATTTACACTGATCTAAGTGATATAGGTGAGATCATCCTCATTTTATAGGTGAGGAAACTGAAGCCCAAGAATATGAAATGACTAGCTCAACATCACAGGGCTAAAAAGTGGCAGAGATTAGACTTGAATCCTTATCCTGACTCCAAATCTATTAGAAATCTTTTCATCACATGAAGGAACAGAAAGGTACACATGAACGTGAAACACTACTCAGCCATATAGGACTAACCATGAGAGGATCTTAGGTGTGCTGCAAAAATTTTAAAGATCATTAATTAAATTATTTTTGAAAGAAGTTCAAAGCACAGTAAATATCTTCTTTTTTTTTTTTTTTTGAGACAGAGTCTCACCATGTCACCCTTGGTAGAGTGCCGTGGTGTCACAACACACAGCAACCTCAAACTCTTGGGCTTAAGCAATTCTCCTGCCTCCGCCTCCCAAGTAGCTGGGACTACAGGCGCCCGCCACAACGCCCAGCTATTTTTTGTTGCAGTTGTCATTGTTGCTTAGCTGGCCCAGACTGGGTTTGAACCCACCAGCCTCGGTGTATGTGGCTGGTGCTGTAACCACTATGCAACGGGTACCAAGTCAAAGTGTTCTTTTTTTTCCTCTTTTTTTTGATCAACATAATTTGAGTGCGCCACAATTTAACTATCGGTTCAAGTGTGCCATGAGATAAAAAAAAGGCTGAAAAACACTGCTCTAATAAGAGTACAGTGGACAAGGTTTTTTTTTTTTTTTTTTGTGGGTGTTAAAATAAAAATTTTTTTTTTTTTTTTTTTTTGTGTTTGTTAAAATAAAACTTTTTTTTTTTTTTTTATTGTTGGGGATTCATTGAGGGTACAAGAAACCATGTTACACTGGTTGCATTTGTTGAGTAAAGTCCCTCTTAAAATCATGTTTTGCCCCCAAAAGACAAGTTTTGTTTTTGACGTGTTTGAATCACCCCATTCTGCCTTTTGGGGGTTCCATAAATCCTCTTCCCTTGGAGCTTTACCACCTCTTCTGTGTCATCTCTCTAAAAGTGGGCGATACAATGATTGTGTCTTTCTCTCAGGGGTAGCTGTATTTTCATCAGCCTACTCAAGAGCCAAAGGAATGGCTCTCGGGTGGATTTGGAGCAGCTCAGTGGACTGGGGGTGGATGGCAGAGGTAACTTTCCTAAAGGTAACTGAGCAATTCAGGGTAGGTCTGGCTTTAAGTAAGCATTCCCTTATAATTATGTCCCCGAGACAGCTGCTCAGTGGTGAAGCTGGCTCAGTGAGTCTCAGTGTTCTTCTTTGTCATTGGTCCCTTAGTAGAGAGGGGACTATCTTGTGAGTTCCTTTTGGCATGTAGGAAATCTACTATAACCCACCCGGGGCTAACTTCACTTGAGGGTGAAAGGTTTCAACACCTAAATTAGGTTGTTGGTTAACCACTTTATGTTAAATCCATATAATGAAATGCCATTCAGCCTTTGTCTTGAGTGGCAGTACTCCAGGCATCAGATGGTGGAGGAATTCTATTCCCTCCAAGCCCCTACTTTTATCAGGCAGACCACTGGGTTAACCATCATAATTTAATCAGCCGTGGTCATGAGGACAGGACTCTGCCAGGAAATGCACACTCATGATTATAGAGTCTCAGGCCAAAAGCTAGAGTACAATTAATAGCCAATACAAATATGAGACAGGAGGAAAAAAATTCCCCTTTCTGCACACAGGTCCCTGGAGAGGCAATCACATAGCAAAGTGCTATTCAGAGAAAAATTATGCAGAGGAGGCTAAGATGTAGAGAAAGCAAATGCTCATCTCACCCCTCTGGTATAGACGGGGTAAATCCAAGCACCTACTAAGTGACCTTCATGTGTGTCTAGTAAGTGGTATAAAGTAGCCTTTTCCTGATCTTTAAGTCATAGTTACTCAGCTGATGCTATCCTAAATTAATTTTTTTTTAAGCCATGAGAAAAATGTATCTTTTTGTTTTGGAGTCAGGCGAGAATTAGTTGGGTTTTGTGAAGGCTAAAGGCCGTTGTCATCCTAAGTGCCAGCCTTGCTGCAAACCCTCCAGTGGAGGCAGGGAGAGGCATTGGTATTTGCAGTGTCATTGAGGTGGTGGGGAGTGCAGAATTACCTTCACTCCAGTACCAAGGACAGCTTTATGAAATAACAATGCAGGCACTGCGGAAGAGTGCTTTTGATAAATCCTGTTAAGAAAGAAACTTGGTTGTTTTCTCTACTGATTACAAATTGCTGAGTTCTGCCTTCCCATCCCTCCCTAAACCTGCCTAACTCTTGGGAATGAATGGATGCTTTATTTTATAGCCAGAAAATTCCCTACTCTTGTCTGTTTTGCATTTGAAACAAGCAATATTATTATCTGAAGAGTACTGTATGTAGCAGGAAAGTGTTACGACATAGAAACAATTGATTCTCCTTTCAGAAGTTTGAAGATAAAAATTGGAACCTTGCAAAGATTTCAAAGTCACGTATCACCCTAAAAAGTTATGTTTAAGGCTGAAAAAGCTCAAAATTATATTTTAATTTAAGTCTTCTCAAATCAGAATGTTTTATGCTTTCAACTAGAAAGGATACAGTTGGTTCTGGAGCAAAATTCCAGTTCTCCTACTGGATAGGGATAAATAGGGCTTGGGACAGGGCTTAAGGAGTTAATGCTTATTGGGCATTATTCTCAAGGCATTATTCTCTCCCGGGGAGGGGAGGAAAGGGGAGGAGACTCCGTGCTTGTGGTTGTCCTGTTCAGCAGCCAGCTACCCTAAGGACATTGTCTGTCGTTGTCCTGTTCCGCAGCCAGCTACCCTAAGGGCATTACTTTTCACCTACTAAGAAAAAAAAACACTGGTGTGGTGGAGAGAGCACGTGTGCTGTGTTTTGGATGCCAAGCACAGAAAGCCACATTTGGTGACTCACCCCGCAGCGCACTGAGGTGGCGGTGCAGTGAGGCTGGGTGGTTAATCTTGCTCTCAGCTGACATTGACGCCTTGTATGAACTGGGCAGGAGCGGCTGGAGGCGATGATGCGCAGGTCCATGGAGCGCTCACAGCAGCTGGAGCTGAAGAAGAAGTATTCGTGGGGAGCACCACTGGCCACAGTACCCGGAGGACGTGATGGTAAGTTGAGAGCTCTCCCCACCTTGCAGGGCCCTGGTGGGAGATCGTGGGGCAGGCAGGAGATGATGGGCATGGCCAGGTACCTGTAGGATCTGGGGGCTGCTTTGCACAGCTTTAAAGGTACCATTTTCAGAGGTGATGTTTAAAACTGCCAACCTTCCTGTGTATGCATTTCTTATGAAGGGGATCTGTGCATTCTTCTTGCAGCAAACAGCAGTTGATATAATAACTGGGCTTTGAGGGAGAGCAAAAGAAAATCAAAGACACTGAATGCAGAGCCTGGCAAGCTAGACTCAGCCGGCAAACCCAAGGGGTGGTCTGATTTCAGGGGAGGGAAATGGCAGGAGGCTCAGTCACTGCTCTGGACATGACCGGGAAAGACAAAACAGCAGTTACTCTTGAAAGAGGGCTGGACTTTTTCCTGCGTCATTTTAAATTTTTGTTGCTCTTTCAATTCTATTTCAAGGTGATTTATTTCATTATCCAATTCATACTCATCTCTAAACTTTCTGATTTTTAATTTAATGTACGGATTGTTACTAGTCTCTGGGTAGCTTTATTTTCTTTTCAGTGTCTTACTACATTTCAGTGATCTTAGCATTCTGTTATGCAGGAGTTGAATACTAACACTTTCTGAGAGCAAGTGGGTTGAGGTTTATGGGCGTTTCCTGACTTTACTATATTGTGCTTTTAACCTTTTGGCAATAAATAGACTTTATTTTTTCTTTTGTGAGAAGTCAACAACCTATTTAAGTTACTTTTCCTAATTTCCTAATTAGAAACTTAAAACCAAGAAATTGGGACTTTTTTTCCTTTTACCTCTCTTTGCTCTGATTTTTTGCTGTGTAGGTGAATCAGAAAATACCCCACCCCCTCCTCTAGGTTTAGCAGCCAGCACCCTCCCTCTGGACGCAGGGACCACTGCCGCAACTGCTGAGTCCGCCAACGGTATACCTGAGCATCACTGTGCCATGGTGTTTGTGTTCTGATCACCCTCCTCCATCACTGTGTCTGTCTCAGATACTTTTGCAATTGAGTTCTTAGTCTGCCCTGTTGCAACTTTTTTTCTAGAGATGTGAATGACATGCCCATATTTCTTTGTTCCTCTGTCATCGTGGAGCTGTGCATGCCCTGGAGACATTTCATCCTCAGCTCTCTAACTTTTGCCTTGAAAACCTTGTCAGTGTTTGATTTTTCCACATTGAAATCTCATAAAAATCTCATTATTCATCTGTTTTAGGCATTAAGTAGTAGAACATTCTGATCACTTCAGGTTACCAAACCTGTAATCACACAGCTGGAGTGGAATACTTGGTCTTGGTGTTAATGTGGTGGATTCCTGGAGAGGTGTTTGAGAGGGAGTGAGTGGCAGGGAATTCATCGTTGCTAACCTTGGGAATCCCAATAATTCGATTATTTGGCTTTGTGTTAGATTTTTATCCCTAACAGATTCTCTGTTTTGGATACACGCTTGGGAAATACTTATGCTCTAGAACAGATCAAGAACAGAACTAACAAAACTGTCCTTGTGTTTAATAATAACCTTAGAAATTCAACCCATCTTCAGCTGGCAAAGAAAAAACAAGATGTAAGAGGAACATAGTATTTACCAGCAATGCAGAAGGTCATAGTAGCAGTAGAAATAAATGTCCTTGATTTCTGGCATTCCTTAGACAAAGAATAATCCTTATTGGTGGTGCTTAGTAGCGAAGATTTTGCTGCAAGGGTGGAATTGCCTATGGTGTGGGCACTGGCCTTTCCCCACAGAGGTACAGGCAGAGTGGAGTAATTACTCACTGGGAATCACCACCCAGGGCCAGGCACAGGATGAGGTGAGCGTAGTACTTGATTTAAGGAGGTACCAAAAATCTTAGTAATCAAATAAAATAATACTTTAATGCAATATTTTAAAAAATCAAAATCAATTCAAAACAATCCGGAACAAACAAAATATCAAATTTCTGAAGACTGGTGCCAAGCTGAGCCATAGCAGAGCCCGAGGCAAAAGGGAATATGTGTCTGGTTGCACGGGTTTCTTTAAAGAAAAAAAGAGGAAAATGTGTGCCCCTATATACATGGTTTTATGTAATTTCTAATGCTTATTTTTTTTCCAGAACTTTAAAAAATACTGAAAAATTGAAAAGTAAGAATATTAAAACCCACAATATCATTTCAAATTTAAGTATCTTATTTATGTCCAAGCCAATTTATTATACTTTACTTTAGCTTAAGTTAATTAAAAATTATTTAAGATTGTCAGTTGGTCAGCAGAAATTGTCAAACATGGCAGTTCTCTTATTTGAAAAGAAGATGAGCAGAGGAGTAGACTTTGAAGATTTTACTGATGAGTTTGTTTCCTTTATAGCCAGGGGACACATTTTTCCTTTTGCCCAAGGCTTCAGCATAGCTTGGCAGGGCACTGTCAGCACCTCTTTGTTTGCTGTAATGGTTTAATTTGGGAACCAGTCTGAAATAATGACTGGCACATGAGAACTCCAAACCTAGAGTCACATGTTAAAATCCTAACCTTAAACAATTAAAGCATTTGTGAAAGGGCCATTTTGATCCCATCTCTTACTAGGAGGAAGAAAACCGACTGCTAACAGCCTTTCTGCTTTAAATACAACTCCTTGCATTACAAATCTCATCTCCCTCCACCCTGAGCTGTAAATAACCCTCAGAAAAAGTTCAGTTTCAGCACACACAATCTCAGACTATAGAATGCTTCCCAGTAGCAATTCGTCTCTGGGTCCAGGTTGGTTTTGTTTTTATGTGATGTGAATATACTTAAAAATCCCTGGACACCAAATGAATCGCTGCTGGGCTTAATTAGCATGGCTTCAGTTGAACAGTTTAGTGAGGTTAGACATTTGAAGTAGAAGAAAATAAGCACAGTAAAGAAATTGCAGAGATCTCTCAGATGAGCAGTGGCCGCTGCAGCCTGGGCGTTTCCAGATTAATGAGATGCCAGGATGATGGAAACAGATCATGCCGTGCCACAGTGTTTAGGAAGTGTGTGGATGAGGACAGGAAGCACACTTTGGGATATGTGTTTCTTGGCCTACAGTGGTGTAAATACCAATGTCTTTAATGCGTTTCTCTGCAGCATGTGACAAACTTTCAACATCAACCATGAATTTGCCAAAGCAGACGGAGCCTCCCATGAGTAAACGCCTGTCTTCATCCACCGTGGCAATATCCTATTCCCCAGACCGAGGCAAGTGAATGTGTAGAACTGGTCTGTTCAGTCTGTTTGTTTCTGGTGTGAGCATCTTAACATTAGCCTTTGTGAGAGGTCCCTCTTGAACCTTCTGCAGATGCCACCATTATCCTAGCCTTGTGATCTGAATGTGGGGAGCCCTAGGTCCTGACTCAAAGGACATTGGAAAATGGCATTGCTCTTTAGAGCTAGGTCATTGTTGAATAGGGACAGGAATTAATGATATCTCCCAGTGTGAAAGACTGTTCCGTTTTCTTTATTGCATGTAGGAGTTAATCCTGCCTAGTAATTAATTGACGAGTGGACTGAAGTGAACATTAGAAAAATAACTTCCCATGGTTTTTCAGTGCAAATAAGCTATAAAAAAGAGAAAGAATTAAAGTAACTGCCCAGTGATGGGATGCAGTTGATCATCCAGAAAGAGCAGACGTAATGAGTCCGAATTACACGGGAGGCTCAGTTATATGAAAGAAGGGACTCTGTAGTCATCCAAGGATTGCAGGCCTGTCCGTTTGTAGATGAAAAGAGAAGTGTGGAACTAACATGAGGTTTCTGAAAGGGGAAACAGATGGTTGATGTACATAGGACACATACCAGTTCTGGATCCTGAATAGATTTAACATGGTCCATGTTCTGTGACTTTATACCTTTCAGAGTATGGAGGTTAAGGAAGAGAGGGAAGCTCTCCAGGCACTACGTGGCGTATTTTAAAGCCACACTGAAGAAGTGTCAGATGCCAGTGGAGTATTTTAACACATCAAGTCATCACCAAGGGGTCAGGCAGAAGGATATTTGTGATTTGGCAGAGGCCAGTTTGCCTTCCTGGTTGGTTTCATTGGCATTGACCTTGCACTTCCATCCCAGAGGCATGCTATGTGTGTCAGAGACCCTGTAAGGTCATAATGCTGCTGATCTCTGATGAAGTTCATGAGTAAGTGCCAGGAACCTGGAAGTAATTAAGAGCTGGATGAGAAAACACCTACACTCTTAACTCTACATACATTTTCCATTAGCAAGTGTATTCCATGTGTTCTTATTAATTCACATGGTTCCAGATTGATGTTAAATTCATTTTTGCATGATTCATTTTACATGATTAATATGTAAATATAGAAATACGTTACTATAGATTGCTGACAACTAAATTATCTTCGTGTGGATTACGATTAAAAAATTTTAGCCCTCAAGCTATTTTCTAGTTATTAGGCACCCAAAGAATACAGGGTAATGGAAAAGTTAATCTACTGCCATGTAATACATTCCAAAATCAGGCGGGGCACGGTGGCTCACGCCTGTAATCCTAACACTCTGGGAGGCCAAGGCAGGTGGATTGCTTGAGCTCACAAGTTCAGGACCAGCCTGAGCAGGAGTGAGACCCTGTCTCTAAAAAATAGATGGGTGTTGTGGTGGGTGCTTATAGTCCCAGCTATGTGGGAAGCTGAGACAAGTAAACCGTTTGAGCCCAGGAGTTTGAGGTTGCTGTGAGCTATGACACAATGGCACTCAACCCAGGTCAAAAAGTGAAACTCTGTCTCAAAAAAAAAAAATACATTCCAACATGAGCAAAATATTCCAGTCATTGAATTTAAGATCATAAATACTACTATCTTTCATTAAAGCTAATAATCAGTTGGATGTTTTTATTTTTGTGCTTCTCACTTAACTTTGGCCTGTATACATGGAGACAGTGTCACAGGATGTTTCTTTATGGTATTATAGGATGACATATTTCATTTAAGAAATCAATATATTATGAGATACTTCTTAATAGAGGATCTAAGACAAGTGTTATGTAGGCATCTTTTCATCATTGTTAGATCTACTTGGTGAGTAAATGATTTCTTGAGTCTAAATTACATCTTGGGAGGTAGGCTAATTCTTTTTGAATGATACAGGTCACTATATTGTAATAACAGATTGAGTGAATTCTGGCACTCAAGAGAATTAAGGTACTCTCCCAAACTCTAAATGACACCATTATTTGTTTTATTTTACTATGACAGAATCCAAAACCATCCTTTATTAGAACATAATTATTTTCCATTTCAATTCTGCCACCCAAAAGTTAATTTGCATCATGCACTGTATTGTTTAAACCTTTTATTTTGTTTTGATTTTGCTTTTTTTTTATTGTTGGGGGTTCATTGAGGGTACAAGAATTGATTTTGCTTTTTAAAATTTTCATTTGATTCCATCCTTCAGCTCATCTCACGCACCATAGTCCCATGGAATTTCTTGTTATGTAACTGTTGACACCCACACAGGCTTCTTTAGCCAGAAGCGGAAGTACATTTGTGCTCTCTGAGCAGGACAGTGACTCAGGTAAAAGAGGCCAAGCTATTGATACCAAGGAAAATGCCCCAGGAGGTGCTGGTCAGCCTATGATTTATTCCTGATTTTTTATATTTTGCTTCCTATTTGCTAGCTTTGTGAAATGTCTTCAATGGTTGATAACATTTTCTACCCATCAGTGTTTTGCTGTTCTATGTTTTATTAAGTGTCACAGAGGTGAGTATATTATTTTATGATTGAGGGCATGTACATTAGAAAAAAATACACTTGATGACTGTGGAAGTTAATAGACTTTTCTTAATATGAGATGATTTGGCAAAGTAGCCTGTAAACCACAGTCTCTGGAGTCCCATAATCAGCTCTACCACTCACTAGCTCTTGCCTGTTTGGGTAAGTAAACTTCTGTAAGCCTCAGTTTGCTCATCTATACAATGGAGTTATTTTAAATTGTTATGAAGATTAAATAAGACAGTGCATGCAAATGAGAGCACAGTAATTGGCACAGAGTAATCACTCAACAAGTGTCTAGAATCTCACTACTCAAAGGGTGGTGGTCTATGGATTAGTAACAGCAACATCACATGGGAACCTGGTTGGAAGGCTGACTCTCAGCCCCCTTCCAACCTGCACATTAAAATCTGAGAAACACGGCCCGGCGCCTGTGGCTCAACAGGCTAAGGCGCCAGCCACGTACATCTGAGCTGGTGGGTTCGAATCCAGCCAGGGCCCGCCAAACAATGACGGCTGCGACCAAAAAATGGCCGGGCGTTGTGGTGGGCGCCTGTAGTCCCAGCTACTTGGGAGGCAGAGGCAAGAGACTCGCTTGAGCCCAGGAATTAGAGGTTGCTGTGAGCTGTGATGCCACGGCACTCTATCCAGGCTGACAGCTTGAGGCTCTGTCTCAAAAAAAAAAAAAAAATCTGAGAAACACTGGACCAGATCTTTATCAAAGTGGATAAAAGCATCACGTCAAGATTAGTGAGGGCTAGCATTCTCTTTGTTTGCAAATGAGCAATACTATATCCACATAAGGTCAGGTCTGATTTCAATTCCCAAGATAGTATATTCAGTGTGATGACATGTAAATGACATAAAAGCTCTACCTAGTTGTAGCTGCTTCCAAACAGTTACACTATTTTTGCAAAGAAAATATATAAACAGCCAATAAGCACATGGCAAGATGCTGAACATCATTAATCATTAGGGAAACGCAAATTAAAATCACAGTGAGATTATCACCTTACACCCACTCGGATGGCTAAATTTTTTTTTTTTTTTTTTGAGACAGAGCCTCAAGCTGTCACCCTGGATAGAGTGCTGTGGCATCACAGCTCACAGCAACCTTCAATTCCTGGGCTCAAGCGAGTCTCCTGCCTCCGTCTCCCAAGTAGCTGGGACTACAGG
>CAUYRH010016979.1:0-11865 GCA_963574655.1 Perodicticus potto | reverse complement strand
ACTAACTAGAAATAAAAAGGTAAAATCTCTAGTAACTTCAATCAGAAATGATAAAGGGGAAATAACAACTGATGTTACAGAAATACAAGAGATTATCTTTGAATACTACCAGAAACTTTATGCCCAGAAATTTGACAATGTAAAGGAAATGGATCAATATTTGGAATCACACCCTCTCCCTAGACTTAGCCCAGATGAGATAGATGTCCTGAACAGACCAATTTCTAGCACTGAGATCAGAGAAACAATAAAAAATCTCCCAACAAAAAAATGCCCTGGTCCAGATGGTCTCACACCAGAATTTTATCAAATTTTCAAAGAAGAGCTTATTCCTATACTAAAGAAATTATTCCAAAAAATTGAGGAGGAAGGAATCTTCCCCAATACATTCTATGATGCAAATATCACCCTAATACCAAAACCAGGTAAAGACCCAACTAAAAAGGAGAACTTTAGACCAATTTCACTAATGAATATTGATGCAAAAATTCTCAACAAAATCTTGGCTAACAGACTACAGCTCCCATGTAATTTTTAATTACATACAGGCACGTCTTATTTAGAAAATGTTTTCTCTTCAATTTATCAATGTTTTCTCCTTCTGGGTCATACCCAGAAAGTCAAACCAGAGCTTCCTCCCTCCTTTCTTTTCCTTTTCTGCCTTCTTTCCCTCCTGCTCTTCTTTTCTTCCTTCCTTCCCAACCTAGTTTTAGAGCTGATACCTCCATGACTTGAATTATATACTATGGCATATGTAGAGTTAGGAGTTTGTGACCTGGGGGTAGTTTGGCCAAATTTACTGATCACTCAGAATGCATGCTATGATTTTGAAAAATTTGGAATAATCTACCTTTATATAAGCATTTCTTTTTGCTGTTTCTTAAAGAACTAACCATTTTCATACTCATATTTCTGAATTTTTCTTTCCTGACTTCAAAAGGAAAGAAGACAGGAAGGGAGGAAGAAGGAAGGAGAAGAACATTAACTAAATGTTTAAAATTAAAGTGTAAAGTCTTATACTAGATGATTTTATATATTGTAGAATTTATTCTTTACAATTACCCCTTTAATTTAGCAATTTGTTTAGAGTTGCATAGCTGGTAGAACATGGTGCTGAGACTGGAACCCAAGTCTGTCTTTGTCTGAGACTGAGTCTCTATACCTCATCAGAATTCAGCTTTGTCAGTAAGAGGCTGCAACTTGGGCTCAGGGAAGGACTTGGGGGAACCCATCTTCCCTTCACCCTGCTTTAAACAGAGCAGCTCTACTTATATTTGTTTCATTTATTGTGGCTCCACAAAGGTTTTTTTTTTTTTTTTAATGCTATTACTACTAATAAGTTTGAAAGTTTCTATGCTATGTTACGGTAAAACTTCTGAAAACACATCCACAAACTGTAGAACTTAGCTTCTGAGGTTAAGAATGAGAAAAGTAGAAAATCTAGGTGGTCAGTTTGAAATTTGGTCATTCTGAGTTCCAGCAAAATGTCATAAATTCCTAGATTCCAAGGCCTGAGTTCTGGCAACCTGTTTGTTATGTTTTTTTCAACTGAAGTATTAATTACCCCAGTAGTAGAAAATCAACAACGATCAGCCCCAGTGTCAATGGGCTGGTACACAGAGTGTGGGGAAGTGTGAGACACATTCACCGTGTGTCACAGTCAGGAGATAAAATGGTCTTTCTGTCTTGTGTCCTCATCATCAGATACACATAACCTTAGTTTCAGGGGTGAAACTTCCTTTATTCAGAGAGATAGCACAGAATTATAACAAAAGGAAAACTGGACTTAATAAAAAGATACAAGTTCCAACAGTCCAAGTGAGATTGGAAATTCCAACCAGTTCTTTTATTTTTCATTTATTTATTGTTTAGTGACAGATTCTTACTGGAGTACAGTGGCACCATAATACCTCATGGTAGCTTTGAACCCCTGGGCTCTAGCAATCCTCCAGCCTTGGCCTCCTAAGTAGGTAAGACCACAGGGACACACTTCCATGCACAGCTACTTTTTTTTTTTTCTATTTTTGTAGGGATGGGGTCACACTATATTTCCCTAGCTGGCCTTTAACTCATGTCCCTAAGGTATCTTCCTTCTGTGGCTTCCTATGCTGGGATCACTGGGGTGTGACACTACATCCACCCCCAATTATTAAAAATCAGTGCTTTTTAAACTGCAGGATCTACCCGGCAGTGACTTGTAACCAACAAAAAAATGAAATGGAACAGAATAGAATATTTATGCAAGGTAAATGTGTGAAAGAAAGAGAGACAGACAAGGTCTTGAGGTAGTAGGTGGGTTACTGCCCAAAAATTTTGACACCACCATTGCTTGCCAAGAGACCTTAGTTCTCCTAATGTAAAATGGGGATTATAACTCACCTCCTACTTCTCATAGAGTTAATGTAAATATCAAATAGAATCACTTGTGTGAAGTTTCTCAGGAAACTTGCTTTATAAATTTAAAGTGTTGTAGAAAATAAGAATGTCATTTGTTTTACAAAATAAAATAACACCATCATCTTCTGTGGTTCATAAATCTCTCTAGTAGAAGTAATATATTTGAAGTCAGACTATGAAATGCTCAAACAATCGAAAGTTAATTTCATATTTTCTTTTTCCTATAAGATAAAAATTGGCATTATATTTCTATTAATGCTGTGATATATTTAGATAAAAGCAATTTAATTAATAAGTCAATATTTTATTTATAGCTTCTGGTATAGTTAAGGAGAATGAAATTATGGATTTGACTTTCAGTTATTGTCACTGAAAGACTTACTTTTATTTCTGTTTGGACTTTAATCTCTATCAGTGTCTCAAATTGCCAAAGACTTTCCAGGTAGCTGTACTTATATTGCCAACAGGAGTGTCCCAAACCAATGTTTTACCTTTTCTCCCAGGCTCCCTTTCCTCTTTCTTCAAATAAGCAAAGGGGCAGACAGACATTCCTCTTCTTAACCTACCTGGCTATTTCAATGGTTTTGTTATTTAAACTCCTTGGCCAAAAATATTGGAGATTTATTTTCATTTGTTCTATTATTAATTCCCTTAAATTGCCAAGCTTTGTTTTTTGCTTTAAACATTCCTCTTAGGGTCAATTCTCTCTGATACCGCCCTAGCCTTCAACTCAATCACTTCATTCACAAGATGACCTGAAAAGATTCTCCGTCTTGCATAAATTTTCTTGAAGTATTTTTGCTTAGAAAGATCAGTTTACTTCTTGCACAGAACTCACAAAGGTTCTAAGGCTCTCACATTAACTTCCTGGTTGTCAATGTCTTCTACAATACAGATCTACTATGCTCCTCATTCGTTCATATATTCAGACATTTTAAATTTATGTTTTCAGGAGATACCTCATTAGGTACTGTGATAAATATTGAACACAACAGATCCTCTTGAACACAGTAGAATTTCCGCCATTTAGAAGCATATATCCTAGCCACAAAGACAGATAAACACACAAAATCACAATGTTTTATGACAAATAGTTTGCTATGAAGTTGAAGGAAAGGGATGACCACCAAATCAATTTCTTACTATTCACAACTCTCAATTTTTCACTTTAGCCAAATTAGTCTTTTATGAAAATTAGTCACACTTTTAACCATTATTGAAAAATGTATGGGATACTTGATTTACTTTTTCCATCCAAATACCATTCAATCTTAAAAACTCAGCTTATTCTACCTTATCCTAAAATCTCCTTTCACCATTTCAACCCAAGTAAGTATCTTCTTATCCTTGTAACAGGTGTTAAAAAATTCAAGATCTAGTTGTATTAGATTTATATTAGTTTTGTCTTTACAAATGAATTACATTTTCCTTGAGGCTTTTCCTTTGCTTGATCGGTACCAGCCTCAGTGTTAAGAACCTAACTTGTATTTATCTTCTCTAAGAAAATAAATGAGCAGTACTCATATTTTCAAAAACAAAATGAAAAATTTCAAGAGCAGAAGTCTCACCTAAATAACTTCATTTTAAATTACATATTTATTTAACCTACTCTTGTGTATTTACTCACTGTGAGAGAAATTACATTTTTCTCCATGGAAATCAAAACATTTTAGTTTTTCCCATTCCTCCTGTAATTAAACACTAATCAAATTTACCTAATATTAAAAAAAAAGTTAAATGAGGAAATAGTGAGAAAGGTTCATTCCCCAGTTTTCTGGAGTCTTGGGCTGTATACAGAGCTCTACATATTAGTTTGTAAAGGAAAGTTTTGGGAGGATCCTAATTAATTAAAATTTACCTTTCTCTTTTTTTTTTTGCAGTTGTCATTGCTGTTTTAGCTGGTGAGGGTGGGGTTTGAACCTGCCACCCTTGGTATATAGGGCTGGCACCCTACCCAATGAGCCACAGGTGCCACCCTCAAATTTACCTCTTGACACATCTTTGTACTGTGGGTTCATCATATGGTACCTTTACACAAATTTGTTTATCTGTTACTAAAGGATTCTTGTTATTTATTGCAAGACTTTGTCCTGCTTTTCTTCAGACTGTTGAAACAGCAGGCTCTGCAGTTGAGGTAGCTGCGTGGTCTTTGGTGAAGGCAACATGGGAAGGCATCTGCCTGGTGGGAGAGGGCCTGGTCCTGCAGGCCAGTCAGACAGCTTCCCCAGCACATACCTACAGCAGAATTCAAGCTAACTTCCAGGAAATACTCAGATTCCCAAGTGTCCACAATTGCCCACTTCTCTTCTTTATTCAGTTCCACTTAGCTACAAACTGCAGAACATAATAATAGGGAATAATTCTCCCTAAGCTGCAGTGGCAGAATTCTTAAAGTTTCCACTCAAGAAATCTCCAACAAGAAATGTTAAACGTTTTTTCTACCTATGCAAATTTCATAGTCCCTAAAAATTCTCTCAACTGACTATCAGATCCATGTCAACAACAGGAAAGAGCAAAAGGAAAAATAGGTGGAAAAATAGGATGGGGATAAGGTCAATTTTGAGAATAACTACTTTGGGGGGA
Organism: Perodicticus potto; assembly: GCA_963574655.1. Lineage (NCBI taxonomy): Eukaryota > Metazoa > Chordata > Mammalia > Primates > Lorisidae > Perodicticus > Perodicticus potto. Next base: position 6,885 of record CAUYRH010016979.1, on the reverse strand, counting down.
GCCTTTACTACCCACCAGAAATTATGTTAGCCATTTTAACATACTCCTTTAGTTACTCCTTTAGTCATCACAAAAGCAGTATGAAGTAGGCATTTCCCCCCATTTTATCAACGATGGAATTAAAACCCAGAGAGGTTAAGAAGTTTGTCCAAGGTAAGGAGCAGAATCAGAATTAAACTCCACTTCAGTTTCCGAGCCCAGGCTCTTAAAGGTTCCGCGCCACCTCTTGCGATAAGACCTAACTCAAGTCTAGGCAGGAAATCTGGGATCACCGCGTCCTAATGTGGTGGTGAGGACTGGCCTACCTGTGGTCCGGCAAGGACACCACTGAGGATCCAGGCTAGGCCAGTCATGGACTGTCCGAACTTGCGGTTGCTCTTCACGGCCAGGGGCCTGGTAACCGCCAGGGAGCGGTCCAGGCTGATGACCACCGTCATGAAGGCCGGCGCGTACATGGACAGGAGCTTCAGGTAGCTGAGTGCCTTGCACAGCGCCTCCCCCGCGCGCCACTGCACGGTGACATTCCACGTCGCGTCCAGCGGCATGACCACCAGCGTCTCCAGCAGGTTGGCTAAGGTCAGATGTTTCAAAAGCACCTGCATCCTCGAGAGCTTTTTCCCTTTCTCTTTCTTCTGAGTCCACTTGTGAAGTTTCAGCAAGAAAGAAGCATTAAAGGTCGTAGAGAGTAGAAAAAGGAAGAAAGTCACCGTAACTCGGATCTTCCCGGACAAGGTCAGAGTGGGGAGGTCGCCCTGCGCCAGCGGGACGCTGCTGTTGCCAGTGGTGCATTGGTTTTGACTCTGGCTGGGAGACGCGCTGTTAGCCATATTCCCCCCAAGACAGAGCTTTGAGACTTGTTTCTGGTACTTCTGATGGCTTATTGTAATCGAACCCAAAGTCCCGTTTTAATTCTGCCTGCTTTAGATGGAAACGTCACAAGCTTAAATTTATGTCAATTTTGTCCCTGAGATGCTGACTGTGAAAGATCAAGGTGAGCTTGTTTTGAGTCTGTAATCCAGCCGGCAATAAGCAGAGCGCCAGGTGCGTCCGAGGGCCACCTGTAACCGCCACCCCAGCAGATGGCCTGGCTTCACAGCGCTCCACCCAGTGAAGGACGCTCCAAGTCTGATTTCAAATTTAAAAGTCCCTCATGGTGTGATTCAAATAGCTTTAAAGACGAGATTAAAAAGAACTATTTAGTGTTAGTGTGCTGACCAACAGATGGAGAATGAAAATGAAGAAAAATACTAAAAAACCTCAATTCGATAAAAATCTGTTATTTTAGAAATTGATACATTTCTCAAACACATCATTGAACATTAGAACATTATGTCAATTTAAAACCAACCTACGGCAAATTAACAGCTTAACTATGAGAACAATTCGATCTAGTGCATATTGGACTGTGTTCTAATTTATCAATCAATCTTAATGGTCATATTATCCATTCTTAACTTAGAGTAAAAATGATTGACCACTTTTTAATTATTGCCTTGATTTTATATTTGTTTAAATACTGTACTTGCTATTAATGCATGTACAGGGGAACGTACACGGGGGAACTAAATATTAGAGAGAATACTGTATAAATGCACCAACAGCATAAATATTGTGGGAGTGTGCCAGGAATGCTTATGCTCCCATGTAAGTGACCTGATTGTTTTACATTGGGCCCACTTGGAAGCTTCTCCTGTATTGCTGCCTTAATGTACTGCTGGACACTTGATGGTGCCACTGTGATTTGGATGGAATCAGTAGCTTGATTTGTCTTACATCAACAAGTTTGCTTCTGTGCCAGCTGAAGCAGGAACTAAATTAAGGATAAAAGTTGCTATTTTGACTTAGATGGTCTATTCTTGTTCATTTACTGTTGTTTGTTTTTTGTGTGTTGTACATAGTCTTTAGCAGACGGGTACTAAATATCTACTGTGTACGTTCTCTTGGCCTTTGTTGGTGATAGCAGTGAACACATCACCCAGCCCCCGAGGGAGCAAATTTGGCTCCATGGAAACGAGACGAGTGCACTGTATGTGCTTCACACGTCTCCTCTGCATCCCTCTGTGCCTCCCTCGTCCTGCTGTGTCCCCTTGAGCCACCTGTGTCCTGCTGTGTCTCCAGTGCTGTCTGCATCTTGGATCGTGAGCAGCTTAGACCAGTTGCTCATCTGATACCCTTTGCCTGTCAGTGTCTGCCCAGAATTACTGGCTTCTTTTAATACTTTCAGACATGGAATATTTGTGTTCTATTTTTTACATATAATATCAAAAAAGGCATTTTTTCACACCTGAGATTTGTGACCATAAAATTTGTACCCTACCACACCAACTGTAATAGGTTCCTCATAACCAAACAGTCCAGATTATAATTTCTTTTTCTTTTTTTGAGACAGAGTCTCAAGCTGTCACCCTGGGTAGAGTGCTGTGGTGTCACAGCACTCAAACAACAACAACCTCCAACCCTTGGACTCAAGCAATCCTCTTGCCTCAGTTTTTCTATTTTGAGTAGAAATGGGGTCTTGCTTTTCCTCAGGCTGGTCTCAAATTTGAGAGCTTAAGCAATCCAACTGCCTTGGCCTCCCAGAGTGCTAGGATTAGAGGCATAAACCACAGTGCCCAGCCAGTAATTTATTTTTCTGAAGAACTCAAAGCCTTTGCATATATGTCATCTCAGTTAATCTGATCCAGGCCATATCATCGGAACCAACAAAACAAGATACCCATTGGATCTTGTTTATAAATATATCCAAGGGTTGGAGGTTGTTGTGGTTGTTTATATTTATAAACCTGAAAATCTATCACACATAAGTAGGCCTGAAGCTCAATCAATATAGGAGTTAGGCAAAAAAGTTATTGGTGCCAGGTACAGTGGTTCACACCTGTAATCCTAGCACTTTGGAAAGCCAAGGTGGGAGGATCACTTGAGGGTAGCTGTTCAAGATCAGCTTGAACAATGAAGCAAGACCTGGTCTCTACAAGAAAACAAGAACAATTAACTATGGGTGGTGCTGTGTGGCTCTAGTCCCAGCTACTCAGGAGGCTGAGGCAAGAAGGTTGTTGAACACTGGAGTCAGAGGTTGCTGTGAGCTAGGGTGACACTACAGCACTCTAGTGTGGACGACAGAGTGAGAGTCCACCTAAAACAAAGAAAGAAAAGAATGGAATGGAATGGAAAAACACACCACGTGCACTCATTATTAAATCATAACTACCTGCTGAGCACACATGTGCACAGAGGGAAATAAAGCTCAGTGGAAATCAATCAGGGGAAGGGTGGGGAATGGAATAAACCAACATTAACTATTTGGATGACAGAATACCTGTAGCAAGCACTCAAGCATTACAAAAATGATCTATGTAACCTGAAACATTTATATCCCTTAATATTTTGAAATCTAAAAAAATTATCACAAAAGAATATCATGGGGTAGAGCAAGATGGCTGACTGGAAGCAGCTTCTGAAAAAGACTCCTGTCCAAAAGGGAAGATAACCTCCAGAAACTGTGCAATTAAGCTGAATACTGGGAGCCCAGCTGAGAGAGAGAAGTGATTTCTGCGGGTCACCTCTGCTGAGACAGGCTGTGACCCCAAGAAAACAAGCTTCAGGTACAAAATTCATCTGAAAGGAAGAGTGTCTGTCCCCTCCCCCAAGAAAGCTCTGAGTTTCTTGCTTTGCTGTTTCCTTTCCTTTTTATCTCCTCTTTTGCTCCTGCGGATTTTCTATAGACAAGTGGTACACTGTGGACCTCTTGTCTCACCCCACAGAAGAGTGCTGTGGGAAGTGGGGTGTGCTTCCCCTGAGCACCCCAGTGTGACTCTGAAAATTCTATTGCTATGCAGAAAAACTGAACTAAAGCTTTCCCCACCATTCTGAACTTACTGTACACCCTTCCCCCCTTACCTGACGAACCAGAAGCCTAACCCCCGCTGAGACTGAGGGAGGAGGTCCCTGAGCCGCACCCCCACCCCCGCCTACTGGAACAAGTGCCCCACCGGGGAAAGACTCCAGGGGGGCCACTTGCCTGTGGCTTCCCAGGGCACTTCCCCTTCGCCCAGGGAAGCCACCGGCAAGTGCCTGGCCCTGCGCCACGTGCTTGCCAGGTTTCCACAACACCGCCATCTGCTAGAAACTCTGACAGTGACTGCCAGACCTCCACATGTCTGCCCCCTCCAGGAACTCCTCCCCCAGTGACCCCACGGACCTCCGCCTGGCACCCACAGGGACCCTGCTGTTCCATCCCTGGCCAGCAAATCACCTGGTGACCGTGCAGCCCTGCACCCCGAGCCTGCAGGGCTTCCACAGGCCTGCTTTCTGCCAGGAACTCCACCTACAATGGGCTGGCCTCTGCAGGCCCGTCCCCTGGCCAGGAATTCCTCTGGCAGCTGTCTGGCCCTGTGCCCCATGCATGCCGGGCTTTTGCAGGTCTGCAGTCTGCTAGAAACTCTGCCGGTGACCGCCAGGCCTCTGCAGGTCTTCCCCCAGCCAGGAACTTCCCCGGCGACTGTGCGGGCCTCTGCCTGGCACCCACAGGGCCCCCACAGTTCTACCTTTGGCCATGAAATCCCCTGGCAACCGTGCGGCCCTGTACCCCAAGCCTGCAGGGCTTTCGCAGGTATGCCTTCGGCGAGGAACTCTGCCTGCAACTGTCAGCCTCTGCAGGGTGACCCACAGCCAGGAACTCCCCCCCGCAACTGCCTGGCCCTGCGCCCATGCTTGCCAGGCTTTCGCAGGTCTACTGTCTGCGAGAGACTCTGCTGGCGACTGCCAGGCCTCTGCAGGTCTGCCCCCAGCCAGGAACAACCCCGGCGACCACACATGCCTCCACCTAGCACCTGCAGGGCCCCTACAGGCCTGCCTCTGGTCAGTAAATCCCCTGGTGACCGTGCAGCCCCGTGCCCAAGCCTGCAGGGCTTCCGCAGGCCTGCCTTCTGCCAGTAACTCCAACTGCAACCGCCAGGCCTCTGCAGGACCACCCCGGGCAAGGAATTCCTCCTGCGACCACCTGGCCTTGTGCCCTGTGCTTACTGGGTTTCCGCAGGCACGCCATCTGCTACAGACTCTGCTGGCAAAAGCCAGGCCTCCGCAGGTCTGCCCCTGGCCAGGAACTCCCCTGGTGATTGTGTGGACCTCCACCTGGCACCCACAGGGCCCCCTCAGGCCTGTCCCTGGTGAGGGACAGTCCCTGCAACCGCACGGGCCTCCACCTGGCACCCACGGGGCCTCCGCAGTCCAGCCTTCTCCCAGGGATCCCACCTGTGACCGTCAGGCCTTTCTGCAGGCCCACCGCTGGCCAAAAACTTCCTGGACAACAGCACGACCCTGTGCCCACCACTTGAAGGGCCAGACACAACGGTGAAAAACAACCATGGGGCGGAATCAATGGAAAAACTCTGGCAATATGAATAATCAGAGTAGACCAACCCCTACAAGTAATGACAAGGCAGACACAGCACAAGATCTCCTGCATAGGCAAATGGCTGAAATGTCTGAAATCGAATTCAGAATCTGGATTGCAAATAAGATCAGTAGAATGGAGGAAAAGTTGGAATTAGAATTTCAAGCAGTAATTCAAAAGATAACCCAAAATATGTCTCAAGAATTCAAAGAATTCAAAGACAAAATGACCAAAGATTTTGACACATTGAGACAAGAAGTTTCAGCCCTTAAAGATCTGAGAAATTCAGTAGAATCCCTCAGTAACAGAATGGAACAAGCAGAAGAAAGGATTTCTGACATGGAAGACAAAGCTTTCAAACGCTCTCAAACCTCCAAAGAGCAAGATAAATGGAAGGCAAAGACAGATCACTCTCTCAGAGAGCTCTTGGATAACTTGAAGAAAACCAATATTCGCCTCATAGGGATCCCCGAAAGCGATGAAGCAGCTTCACAAGACACAGAATCTCTTATTCATGAGATTATGAAAGAGAACTTTCCAGACCTGCCACGAGATTCTGAAATTCAGATAGCAGACAGTTTCAGAACCCCAGCATGACTCAAACCGAATAAAACATCCCCCAGGCACATCATAATTAAGTTCACTAAAGTTAATATGAAAGAGAAAATTTTGAAAGCAACCAGACACAAGAAATCAGTAACCTACAAGGGGAAGAATATTAGAATAACTGCAGATCTCTCTGATCAAACTTTTCTTTTTTTTTGGTAGAGACAGAGTCTCACTTTATCACACTTGGTAGAGTGCTGTTAAGTCACAGCTCACAGCAAACTCCAGCTCTTGGGCTTAGGAGATTCTCCTGCCTCAACCTCCCAAGTAGATGGGACCATAGGGGCCCGCCACAACACCCAGCTAATTTTTGATGCACTTCGGCCGGGGCCAGGTTTAATTCCGCCACCCTCAGTATATGGAGCCAGTGCCCTACTCGCTGAGCCACAGGCGCCACCCTGATCAAACTTTCATGCTAGAAAAGAATGGTCATCGACTTTTAATCTCCTAAGAAAAATAACTTTCAACCCAGGATCCTGTATCCAGCCAAACTGAGTTTCATTTATGATGGAGAAATTAAATACTTTAATGACATTCACATGTTGAAGAAATTTGCTATAACCAAATCAGCTCTCCAGGATATTCTCAGACCTATCCACCATGATGACCAGCATAATCCTCCAATGCAAAAGCAAACTCATCCAGAAACTTTTTATCAAATTCCAGCTTCCACAATGATGAAAGGATTAAAAATGTCCACTAGATTTTCCAAAGATTTGTCAGTATTTTCAATTAATGTGAATAGTTTAAATTGTCCTCTAAAGAGGTACAGATTGGCTGACTGGATACAAAAACTCAGGCCAGATATCTGCTGCATACAAGAATCTCATCTTAACTTTAAAGAAAAATTTAGACTCAAGGTGAAGGGATGGTCATCTATATTCCAG
>CAUYRH010016976.1:0-56977 GCA_963574655.1 Perodicticus potto | reverse complement strand
ACACTCATTCACCTTGCCCCCGGTGGAAGGGATTGTATTCATTTGTTTCCTGGCCAAGGAACCCATACACCTATATATACCCTGAGGCTAGAGGCCTAGAGGAGGAGACGGGGAAAGACCGGGAGAGGAACGGAGAGAGCATCTCTCTCCCCACTTGAAATCTCTCCCTCTACCTGGAGCTTTAGTGTTTTCTGTATTCTTTTCTCTAAGTAAATTCTGTCTTACCACTGGGGGGGGGGAGGAAATAATGTAATGAAGAATAATAAAATACATGTATTTAATAAAAAAAAATGTGGTTCATACACGTATACTATGGAGTACTACCCAGCTATAAAAGGAATGAAATAGTTATTTGCAACAATGTAGATGAAACTGGAGATGAACATAGATGAAATCATTATCCCAAGTAAAGTATCTCAGGAGTGGAAAACCAAACACTGTACGTTACCACCAATAAGTGGGAGATTAACTATGGTGCACAGGGGCACAAAGAGATAGAAAGCACAGTGCAAATCAAGAAGGGCGAGGGTAGGAGGTTAAGTGTGGGATAAAATCTTACCTATGGGGAACATAAATACTCTTCCGAGACAGGCACACCAACAGCCCTGCCTTCCATATAACAAAAATATTTTTCCCCCTTAATATTTTGAAAATTAAAAAAATTATATTAAAATCTCAGCCTTCCCAGAGCACATTCCAATTTGACTCATTCCATCCAAGTTTGCAAGTATTATTTTAAGTAGTTTCCAACAGGAAAAGTCTATCATTTGAACTCTTTAAAAAAATGAACAAATTGATTCACAGAGACAGAGACATTTAGTGGTGGGTGAATAATCTTTATTTGGTTTGTACATTCTGCCTCCAATCTGGGAGTTTTTCTATGAAAAAACTGGCTGAAATACAGTCAGAATTTTTATGTGCTTTTTTATATTGGGTTCCAACAAAAAGTTGCAGCCTTTTCCCAAATCTTCACTTGCATAGCGATTAAATTCGTGGCTAAAAAAAAAAAAAAATCCATTTAATTTTCCATATTTCCAGAAACAATTTGAATACGATGATCTCGTTTGGCAAATCTTCCCAGGAGATTAGTAAGTTTGCTGCGATGGTCCATTTTCAGAATCTGGCTGCAAGGCAAGGGCCGTTTAGAAGCCTTCGAAATGTTGACCTTATAAAGTAGGGCAAAAGCAAGGAAGTCTGCAGAGGAAATGACAGAAGCATCACCGCGAGGGTGAGAGAACGCAGAAAAGGAAAATTTCCACTGCACGAAGCTTTTTTTAAGAGACGGTGTTTGGGGATAGTAACGCCCCTTCTGGGCATCGCTCACAACTCAAAATCCCCCAACTAGATTCGGTAGTTAAACAACAAATTAACCCCCAGACAACCATTTCAGAATCCGCCCCATAACAGGTGCCTGTATCTGCGGATTTTGCTTCTGTCTTTCTCCAGCCTCAATACCACCTCCCCGCAAACACCCTCCTAAAAAGGAGGGTAGGACCTTAAAGACTCTAGTCGCTTGGGCTTCCGGGGGTCTCTTAACAGCCGCCCACAGAGCAGCTCCAAGGCGGCGGTGCGGCCGGCGCCTCCTATTGGCTGCCTCCGGGAGGCCCCGCCCCGTCCGACCCAGTCCCTCCCCTCCCCCGGGATTCGGTCGCGAAGGACGCGGCGTTGGTTGGTTGTCAAGATGGCGGTGGCGGGGTTCCTGCTGACACCGCTGCTGTTGCCAGGCAAGGTCGCTGCTGCCACAGCTACCATCGCCGCGGTGCGGGAACCGCGACTGCCGCGGCCAGCCCTTCTGCGCCCGTGACGCGGGGCCCGAGAGACAGAGTGTGGGGAGGGCGGCGGCGGAGGAGGAGGAAGCGGAGCTGCCATGAGGGAGGCGCCGGGGACCCGCGGGGAGGCCGCGCAGAGGTGAAGGATGCTGGCGGGCAGGCCCGGAGCCCGGAGCGCGGCGGCGGGCCTGGGCCCCGAACCCTCGGACCCCCTCGGCAGGGCCCCGCTCAGCCCCCGGGAGCGCGGAGGGCGCCCCCGGCCCGGCGCTGACCTGTATCCTTCCCGTCTGCGGCCGCCGGGAGGGGTCGGGGGGCCCGTCTTGGGGGGGCCCGTCTTTTCCGTTACGTTTCCCATTCCCGCCGACGACAGGTGATCAAACTAGCGAGTCCTCTTCGTGCGAATCTTTGCGTTCACAGATGCCGTTGCTCGCCTTTGCCCTGAAATTATGCCATTTTTCCCCTCTCCCTCCCCCCACCTTGTTATCCCACTTTCATTCTTCAAATTCTCTGTAAAATATTCGTGAGTTTTAAAATAACATCGACCGTGTATTCAGTAGGTATTATTTTATGCCTTCGGGAATTGTGCCTTTACGTTCTTATAGATTAACCACTTCCCGATTAATCATGTTATTTGGAGAAAGAAATTGCTCAAATAAGTAAAATGTTTTGCTGACTTATCTGTTTGTAAACAGTTATCCTAGCACGGCCCTACATCCATATACCGGAGCTGCTACAGCCTAGCACAGTTGGATGATTTGTTTTGTTTTCCATCTCTGCCCTGTGTGTTGTCAGAGAGACAGCATGGAGGAAATAAGAGAAGCAAGGGACCTGGGTGCTTCCCAATCAAGTTTTCCCTAAGAATTGGTTGAGCCCCCTTTTGATGTTGCTGCTGGCTGCATTTTAGAAAATTGAAAGAGTGCAAGAGTTCTGTTAGCACATGTAAACCATCTTTGTTCCTTTAGAGAATGTTATAATAATTGAATTTAATCTTTGTATTCTCAAAGGACTTGGGTGGCAGTGATGGTGCTGGGTAATCCTCGCCTTTATTCCTGGCAGAGAATGGAGTGTCTTCTCTTTCCAAGTTAACCCCCATTTTCTTATCCCCAATGTCTGTAACTTCTGAGATGTTCCTTATACTCAGTTACAATTTTACCAGCAGGTCAGCAGTTTGTATTGAGTCCACTCTTTAGAAGACACTGTTCTAAGTTCTAGGGGGACAAGTATAGTAGGTATGTACAGAGCTTCACTAATGGTAAAGTGTTCCTGCTCAGATCATGCTTTTCCTCAAGCTTCTACCCCTTCTTTCTGTCTTTGTTTTCTTGGACCAAGTTCTCAGAATGATAGCCTGCAATACCAGCTTTTATTTGGCTCATCTCTTATTAACCCTGTTCAGTTGGCTTTTTCGCCCATACTACTCCCCAAAACTTTACTCTCACAGATGTGCTCTGAAAGAAAGAGGGTAATTTTCCATATGGATTTAATTCTGCCCCCTTGACATTATCTTTTCCTAGACACTGCTCCTATTACACTGATCCTGATTTATCTCTAAAGGAGAAAATCAGGAATCATTGTAAATGACTCACGACAAAGTGTATCTTTCCATCATTTTCATTAATGAAGTAGATTTTATTTTTTAAATTTGTATGATATGAACTTTTATATAAACAGCAAAGAAAATATTTTTAAGTAGAATTCAGCAATACATAGAATGAACACCAAATAGATCCTGTCTCAAAATTATAATGATGGTTTCCTGTAAAGAAATACATTACGGGCGGTGCCTGTGGCTCAAAGGAGTAGGACACTGTTCCCATATGACAGAGGTGGTGGGTTCAAACCCAGCCCTGGCCAAAAACTACAAAAAAAAAAAAAAAAGAAAGAAATACATTACTAGAAATATATTTAAAGACTAAATATATAGCTAAAATTAGGCAAGTTGTAATTATCATTTTAATAGATGACCAATAGACTTTAATAGAATCTTGTAACTTTGGCTAATGTGTGTGTGGTATGCATGTGTATTTGTTACTTATATTATTAGTATTATTTTTTTTGAGACAGAGCCTCAAGCTGTCATCCTGGATAGAGTACCGTGGCATCACAGCTCACAGCAACCTCGAATTCCTAGGCTCAAGCAAGTCTCCTGCCTCTGCCTCCCAAGTAGCTGGGACTACAGGCGCCCGCCACAACATCCGGCCATTTTTTGGTTGCAGCCGTCATTGTTGTTTGGCAGGTCTGGGCTGGATTCAAACCCGCCAGCTCAGGTGTATGTGGCTGGTGCCTTAGCCCGTTTAGCCACAGGCACCAAGCCTGCTTATATGTGTTATTGCTAGCGTATATGTGCATATATACATGTATATACAAATACACATATTTACATTGGAATCGAGGAATCCTTTTTGAACATAATAAAGACTGGCAGTAAATCAAGAATATTGTGTATACTAGTTGGAGAAACAGTAAAGCACCTTTTATATAAGTATCATTTGGACATTCTTAGTGTCTTTTATATTTCCCATTGGATACCTGGTACAAAATAGGTGCTCAAATTTGCTAAATGAAAGACTAAATGGAAAAAAAAAAGAAAACAAATGAAAGCATCATAGTCTTAAAGAAATGTCCTGGTAAAACAAAATTTGTATCTCTTCCCTCTGCTTCAACCACTCAGTAAAGTAAAACCTCTCTATGTGATTTCCCAATATAAATGCAATACTCAGAGGCCATTCAGCCTTCAGTTGAAGGCATTTCTCACTGAAGACAGAATTTCCTGACCCTAAAGGCGATAAATGAACAAAACCTTATAAGGTTCATCTGATTAAAATTATTTCAATCTCTTAGAGGAGTTAAAAATAGAAATAGAATAAAGTTTGTTTAAAAATGAAAAAGGGACTCTGTGCCTGTAGCTCAAGTAGCTAGGCTGCCAGCCACATACTCCAGAGCTGGTGGGATGGAATCCAGCCTGGGCCTGCCAAACAGCAATGACAACTACAACCAAAAAAAAAAAAAAAATAGCCGGGCATTGCGACAGGTGCCTGTAGTCCAAAGCTACTTGTGAGGCTGAGGCAAGAGAATCATTTAAGCCCAGGAGTTGGTGGTTGCTGTTAGCTGGGATGCCACAGCACTCTACCCAGGTGACAGCTTGAGGCTCTGTCTCCAAAAAAAAAAAAGAAAGGCCACTCATGTCTCCTTCATACTATGCCTCTTTTTCTCCATATAAATATCTGCAATCTTTGACCCTTCCGTTTTATCCTAGCATCCACCTTACTTCTCTTTCTTCCCCACCCAGTTTATACCCTGTTCTTGATTATTTGCACATATTCTCTCCCCAACATGCTTGGCTATTTGCATCTCTTCTGCCTCAACCACTCAGTAACAACTATAGTCCTACTGCTGCATTCCTTCACTCGAATAATAAAAATGCTGTCAGAGATAAATCACAAAATGATACAGACTGCATTACTAAAGATTGATGGTTTCCAGCCGCACCTAAACAGCAACAGGGTTCTTTCTTGTTCTCCTTAATGCTTCTGCCAGATCTCTGTCACCTTCCACAGCACTCATTAGACTGTTTTACCACTTAAGAAGATATGAATGCCGTGAACTGCCCTCAAGTCCCTCCTCCCCTTGTGACAAACAGTGCAAACCGGCATACTTCTACTTACCTGCCGTTTTTTCCCAGTTCAGCGATGGGATATTACTTTTACCGTAAGAAGCGAATCCATTCACTTGCCTACTTGTTTCCCTGCCCTGTGTTCTCAGTGACCCTGGATTATAAATCAGCCCACCTTATAATTTGCTTTCAGTTTCTCTTTTTTTTTTTATTATTGGGGAATGATTGAGGATACAATGAGCCAGGTTATACTGCTTGCATTTGCTGGGTGAAGTCCCTCTATTAATAGTGTCCTCCCCAAGAGGTGTGTCACACACCGTGGCCTCACACCCCCTCCCTTCTTCCCTCTCTCCCTGCCTGGATTTCCCCTCCCCCTGCCATGTGTCATCAGTTGTCCTCATATCAGAATTGAGTACATTGGATTCTTGCTTCTCCATTCTTGTGATGTTTTACTAAGAAGAATGTGTTTCAACTCCATCCAAATTAATACAAAAGATATAAAGTCACCATCTTTGTATTCCATGGTATACATATACCACAGCTTGTTAATCCATTCCTGGGTTGGTGGACATGTAGGTTGTTTCCACAATTTGGCAATTGTAAACTGAGCTGCAATAAACAGTCTAGTGCAAATGTCCTTATGATAAAAGGATTTTTTTTCTTCTGGGTAGATGTCCAGTAATGGGATTGCAGGATCAAATGGGAGGTCTAGTTTGAGTTCTTTGAAGGTTCTCCATATTTCCTTCCAAAAGGTTGTATTAGTTTGCAATCCCACCAGTAGTGTAAAAGTGTTCCCTTCTCTCCACATCCACACCAGCATCTGCAGCTTTGAGTCTTTGTGATATGGGCCATTCTCACTGGGGTTAGGTGATATCTCAGGGTGGTTTTGATTTGCATTTCTCTGATAATTAGGGACAATGGGCATTTTTTCATATGCTTGTTAGCCATTTGTCTTCTTTAGAGAAGGTTCTATTCATTTCTCTTGCCCTTTGATATAGGGGATTGTTGGCTTTTTGTTGTTGTTGCTTAATTTGAGTTATCTATAGATTCTAGTTATCAAGCTTTTGTCCCATTCATAAAATGCAAATATATTTTCCTATTCTGATGGTTGTCTATTTGCTTTGGTTTTTGTCTCCTTACCTGTACAGAAGCTGTTTAGTTTAATTAAATCCCATTTGTTTATTTTTGTTGTTGTTGCAATTGCCAGTGGAGTCTTCTTCATAAAGTCTTTCTCCAGGCCCATAGCTTCAGGTGTTTTCCCCATACTTTCTTTGAGGATTTTTATTGATTCATGCCTTAAATTTAGATCTTTTATCCATTTTGAATCAATTTCAGTGAGTGGAGAAAGGTGCAGGTCCAGTTTCCATCTTTTACATGTGGTTATCCAGTTCTCCCAGTACCATTAATTGAATAGGGACTCTTTCCCCCAGTCAGTGTTCTTGTTTGGTTTATCAAAGATCAGGTGACTGTAAGATTTTAGTTTCATCTCATGGTTTTCTATTCAATTCCAGATATCTATGTCTCTATTTTTGTTTCAGTTTCTCTTAATTACCAGAACCCTTTTAGCTATGTTCTATTATCTCCTATCTCTTTTATTCAGACCTCTAAAAGAAGAGTCCGCATTCACTGTTTCTGCCTTATGTCACACCTTTACTATATTCCAAAATAAACTTAAGCTGATAAAAAAGGATAACTATAAAATAAATATAAAATTAATAAATTATAAAATTATATTAATAAAAACTGCAAAGTAGAGTTCCAATTTTTATGTGTTTAAAAGTATAAAAACTTTACCTGGGCCGGGTGCGGTGGCTTACACCTATAATCCTAGCACTCTGGGAGGCTGAGGCAGGCGGATCACCTGAACTCACGAGTTCAAGACGAGCCTGAGCAAGAGTGAGACCCCCATCTCTAAAAATAGCCAGGCATTGTGGCAGGCGCCTATAGTCCCAGCTGAGGCTAGATATGCTTGAGCCCAAGAGTTTGAGGTTGCTGTGAGCTACAGTACCACAGCACTCTACCAAAGGTGTTGAAATAAGATCACAACTTATCTCAAAAAAATTTAAAAATGAAATAAAAGTATAATAACTTTACCTATTAAAGGGAAAGAAGAAATTTTAAAGGAAAAAATATTTCTAAGATAACACTAATTTATGCCATTAGAGTTTGAGGTTGCTGTGAGCTACAATGCCATGGATAATTTGCATAATTAAATAAAACTTGAAATATCTGGGGAAAATGCTTGCACTAGCTATAATAGAAGATTAATAACTATACTTTTTTACCTGTATTGAACTTATTGAAATTGATGGGTTTTTAAAATCAAGTTCTCAATAGAAAATAGCTGGTGACTCTGAAATAATAATTCTCTACGGAGGAAAAAAATTAGTAATCAACATAGAAAGTATTCTATTTTGCTAAAACATAAATAATAAGACATAGTTTTATACCTTATCTTTCTAAAAGAAAGTAGTACTACCCTATGCTTATGTGGTTTTACATTTCTAATGGCATAAATTTGTATAACCCCTTTAGAAATCACTATTTCCATATGTATTAAGAGATGTAAAATACCTGCCTTTTGTACTGTTTTATCTACCTTGGAGAATTTTCTTTAAGGGCATCATTCAACAGGCTGTAATTAAGGTATTGCTTTATTCTAAGAACCGTGTCAGGCATAGGAGTTGTATAAATATAGAGAAGACACACATGATGGACCCGTGAAGGTGTCATCAGCTCGTCTGGTGGGGGACAGGAAAGGCTTCACGGGGAGGAACTGCTTGAGGTCCTGAAAGGATGAGTAAATAGCCAACCCTGTGCCAAGAGATAATGGTATGATATATCATGGCTTATTAATAATTATTTGTGTGGCTGGGCATAAGATTCATATAGGGAAATGTTGAAAAATGAAGTTGAAAAAACAAACCAGATCATAAAATGTTTTAAAGGCCAAGAAATTTGGAATTTTATCATGAAAGTGATACGAAGCTTTTAGAGAACAAAGAATAAGAAACAAGTTGCTTGTAATCCCATGCTTTGGAAGGGCAAGGTGGGAGGATTTCTTGATGCCAGGAGTTCAAGTCCAGCCTGGGCAAAATAGGGAGAACCTACTTCTACAAAAAAAATTTTTTTGAAAATTAGCCAGATATTATGGTACATGCCTATAATCCCAGCTACTCGGAAGGCTGAGGTGGGAGGATAGGTCAAGCCAGGAGCTGAAGGTCGCACTGAGTAATGATCACACTCCAGCCCCTAGGTGACAGCAAAACTCCATCTCTGGAGAAAATAAAATAAAAAATAATGAGAAACAATCAGATTTGCTTTTACCTGGCTTTGTGGAGGTTCAAATATGGGGTTGCCTTTTTAGGAGTATGGAGATGAGTTAGGAGAGTACAGAGGTAGTCCAGACAGGGAATTTGAAGTGCCTGAGCCAAGACAGTGCAAGGGGGTACAGTGGAGGGGAAACAGACTCACCATAGCTATGATGGGTTTGGGAAGAAAATGGGTTATATAATGCATAGTTATTTGTCATGGTAATGCATATATATACACACATATATACGTATAATTTTGTTTTTGAGACAGAATCTCATTGTGTCACCCTGGCATCATAGCTCACAGCAACCTCAAACTCTGAGATCAAACAATCCTTCTTGCCTCAGCCTCCTGAGTAGCTGGGACTACAGGCCACAACACCCAGCTAGCTTTTCTGTTTTTAGTAGAGACGGTGACTGGCTCTTGCTTAGGCTGGTCTCAAACTCCTGAACTAAAGATATCCATCTGCCTTGGCCTCTCAGGGTGCTAGGATTACAGGCATGAGCCACCCATACCTGGCCAATGGTAATATATTTTAAACAATCTAAATGGGGAAAGACTAAGTTGGGAGAAGAAAAGGTAAGGATAAGAGAGAGTAGAATAGACTGTGCATTTAAATTATAATCATGTGTTATTTACTCAATTCCACTTGGTTTAGTTTAGTTTTATAAAGTTAAGTATATAGTTGTGGTGGTTGCCTGTAGTCCCAGATACTAGGGAGGCTGAGACAAGAGAATCGCTTGAGCCCAAGAATTGGAGGTTGCTGTGAGCTGTGACGCCAGGGCACTGTACTGAGGCGACATAATGAGACTCTGTCTCAATAAAAAAATTGAGTACATAAAATTAGATTCTTTTGGACAGTTATTTATCAGCAATTCTTATAGAAATACCCTCAATACAATATGGCTCATATAAAAACCAAAAATTTAAACAGTCATCTAATATTTTTTAAATTCGAATACCATGTTTGAAAAGATACAAAGGCAGCAGCATTATTTATAATGCAGCAGACAAAATGTATGCAATATTATTTTATATATACATAGGGAGAATCGTTAAGTTTTAGAATATATGGTTGTCAGCACGTTACAGACATTTGTGATTTTCTTTATGAGATCTCAGACATGTTGAACAGAGAACAGAATTTTCTCCACCTGTAGATAGTACTCCATGCTTCTCACATAAGCAGAAGTAACCTCCCTCTCCCCCATGTTGCCCATGTGCACCCTGAAAGGAAGTTAGTCTTTATTGCCTAGTTAGGACTTCTAGTAGCTAGCTATCTTGTAGAAATCTGGATCCTAATAAAACTATCAGAGAAGAACAAGATACCCTTTTTCTTTTTGCTTCATTTTTATAAATCCTTCAAAAGAAAATGTTTGAGGAAAAAATACCGTGTGTGTGTGTGTGTGTGTGTGTGTGTGTGTGTTTGGGTCTTTGTGTTGAAGTAGTATAAAATTGTATAAAAAAAAAGGTAAAGTGAATTATGTATAAAGGTGGTTAAATAGCAACATAATTGAAAACAAATAAGCTCACATTAGTAAATATTTAAGCAACAAAAAATTCAAATAAACACAATTCTTTTGAAACATATAATAATGTAGTTTCCATATAATGTTGATGTTGAAGCACAGTAGGATCCTGAAATTAACACATTTTGAATTAACAAATTATGTGAAGCTTAATTTGTTGTTGAGTGTATTTTTTGTATTCTATTTTACCACTAATAATCAATTTGTGGCACATAAAATTTTTTTATTAAATGCATCTCAAAGAGAATTTTAAATCGCTATTTATTTATTTATTGTTGGGGATTTATTGAGGGTACAAAGAACTAGGTTACACTGATTGCAGTTCGAACCTCTGTTTTTGGGAAAAAAAATTTTAAAAAGTTATTCTGAAAAAGACAAGTAGATATACCATATGAGCTGTGACTTCAGTGGAATCTCATGTCATCCACTTCTAATGATGAGGTACTAAATATGATAAAGTGGTAACTGAACTTTTTTTAAATTAAAAGTTATTTAAAATAGAAAATTACTGTGACAAATTTCGCAAAGATATTCAATGATAGTTAAAATACAAAAAATTGAGGAAATCAATGATATCAATACAACTTATATAAGGAAATACAATTTTATGTAGTAAATTTCAAATGAACAGATGATTAGGATAAACAAAATATTTTTTTTTCTTTGGAAAACTTCTGGATAAATAGATGACTGTGCATGGTTTCTAGTTTTTTTTTTAACATATATATTTAATACATTTTAATTATGTTGCTGTGGTTTTTTTTAAATACTTGAATATGGATTTCATACTCTAGATTAAAAGATCTATTGAAATGTTTAATTCATCTATTTTCTATTTGTGAAACTTATCTTTATTTCATTTTCTTATATACATGCCTAAGAATGCAACTAATTATTAAGTAATCAGATACCTGTGTAATGAATGAAGATATGATGTCCCCTTATCTGAACTCATGATCTCTAGGCGTAATTTCCTTTCTCCCTCAGGGAAAGTGAGATATATCTTAAGTTCTAATACAAGTCAGAATTTTTTTACATAAAACATCTGCAAGTCATATACTAACAATAATGTGTACACATAGTAATTTCTCCACAAAAACATCACTACATACTTTGCTTGAGGTTGTAATTATATTTATTAAATAGCACTGACGCTCGTCAACTAAAGATGTAAACCATTATTCTTAACTTACCATATCATTAGAGATATGAAAATCCACCTAGAGAAGAATTTGGAAGAAGAACGCCAAATACTACTGCAGCAACAAAAAATATGTCGCAATCGAGCACGTAAATATTTTATGGAGTCAAATAGGAGAAAAAAGTAAGTAATTGTATTTTATTCAGAAGTGTAGAAATTTGAAGCCACGATAAGTTAATATTTTCTTTTACTTTGTAGCATTTTATGAACCTAAGTCACCATAGTGCTTTAAAACACTGATCGAGATCGTGTAGTTTTGTAAATTTTATTGTTTTTCAGCCTAAAGCACAAGGATGGTGGTATATTGTTCGGTTCACTGACAGTGACCACAGCCATCAGTTTTTTGGTCCTAAGACAGCATATTACAGTGTCACATATACTACTTGTGATGACTATACAATCTGTTATCTTCTTTTATCATTTCATTCAGTCTCCAATAGAATATAATTTCATTTTGATTTATTATTCACTTCTGTATAATTTTTCAACATTCAATCAAAAAATGGGGAAAATATGAATAATGGTGGAAATGTGATACAGAGAATTTTATCAATGACTACTAGAAAAAAAGAGTTTTCTAGCATAAACTAGAAACTATAATGAAAGTAAAAGTGCAGCTAGGCGAGGTATCTTACACCTGTAATCCTAGCACTTTGGGAGGCTGAGATGGGTGGATTGCTTGAGCTCACGAGTTCAAGATCAGCCTGAGAAAGAGTGAGACACCTTCTCTACCAAAAGTAGAAAAACTAGCTGGATTGTGGTGGGTGTCTGTAGTTCCACCTACTTGGGAGGCTGAGGTAAAAGGATGGCTTGAGCCCAAGAGTTCAAGGTTGCTATGAACTATGATGCCAAGGTACTCTACCCAGGACAACAGAGTGAGATGCTTGTCTAATAAATAAATAAAGTAGAAATACAAACTATCCAATCACTGCTTAACATTTTTCAGGATGTTTTTAAATTACTTTTGTTTTGGAGACAGAGGAATTATACCATTTTTTGTTGTTCCACCACCTTGTCCATATTTCTGCAGTACACGAACAGTAGAAAAGCCCTAGAGTTTATTAACTACATTGTTGGGCATATGTTGCAAATCCCATTTGAGGAATACAAAATGATTAACTTATTTTTTTTTCTAGCACTATATTTCTCCTTAACTCTTTCATTATCTGATGGAGTTGAAATTATCTAATCAAAATAGTTTTGTTTTTATTTTATATGTATATGTTTCTGTTTTTTTTCATAGACTTATAAATTCAGATGATGAAATAATAGTCCTATAAAACTAACTAGCAGAATAAGACAGAATGGGAGAAAGTGCCCATAGAAGAAGAGGAAACACTACCAAATAACAGATGAGGGACGAGTTCTTGGCAGCTTCACTAAAATCTATGATAAAAGATTCCTTAAATATTCTAAAGGTAGAAAAATCATCTGGAGAATCAGTGAAATAAGTCAGTCGGTGAACACGTATGAGGCAAATATGTTAGCTAATTGTGAGAATATTGGAGCTTGGAAATTTACCATGAAGTATGCAATAAGTAGAATATACTTTAAATAATAAGTCATATTTTCATACCTCCACATATATGCTATAAGTTAAACAACATAAATAAATTCAAATAAGTTTAGATGTCAGTAGTTTTAAGTATTCAGGGGTATACACTCATACTGTATTGAAAGAAATTAGAATATTTGGAAGTTATCTTTGACCGTTTCTAGTGTCGTAGAAGATAGTCATTTCTCACTCAACTAACATTTACTAGGAAGCTCCAAGATTTTATATACTTTCTAGAGGATAAAAATTAAGAGGCATGATCCTTGCCCTCAAATTACTAATAGTGAAATAATAAAGGATGGCAATGGTATGTAGCAAATACTGTGATGGAGTCACCTGTGAGGTACTACGTAGTAAATACTGTGATAAAGTTACCTATGAGGTACCAAGGAAGTATATCCCAATGATTTATGGGACAAAGAAGAATTTCTGCAAGAGTAAAGTTTTGTTAGTTCAGCAAGAGTTAGCCTGGGAAGATGAAAAGGAAAGTTTTTTTTCAGAGAAAACAATGTGTGAAAAGGCCTAATATTGTGAAATGTAAGACAAAGGTTTTATGCAACTGATGCTTGGGAAAATGTGGAAGAGTATCAGGAGATGTCACTATAGAACTAGTAAGAGACATTTTAAAAAATAACTTCTGTGATCAAGAATACAGCAATGTCTCAGGCTACAAAATCAACACCCATGAATCTGTAGCCTTTATATATACCAACAATAGCCAAGCTGAAAACACTCTATACCTTTCACAGTAGTGCCAACGAAGATGAAATATTTGGGAATGTACCTAACAAAAAATGTGAAAGATCCTATGAAGAGAACTATGAAACTTTAAGAAAAGAAATAGTCAAAAATTTTAACAAATGGAAAAATATACCATGCTCATGGCTGGGAAGAATCAAAATTGCTAAAATGTCTATACTACCCAAAGCAATATATATTTTTAATGCAATTACTATTAAAGCTCCATTGTCATATTTTAAAGATCTTGAAAAAATAATACTTCGTTTTATATGGAATCAGAGAAAACCTCGAATAGCCAAGACATTCCTCAGAAATAAAAACAAAGCAGGAGGAATCATGCTACCAGACCTGAGACTCTACTATAAATCGACAGTGATCAAAACAACATGGTATTGGCACAAAAACAGAGAGGTAGATGTTTGGAACATAGTAGAGAACCAAGAGATGAATCCAGCTACTTACCATTACTTGATCTTTGACAAACCAATTAAAAACATTCAGTGGGGAAAAGACTCCCTATTTAACAAATGGTGCTAGGTGAACTGGCTGGAGATCTGTAGAAGACTAAAACTGGACCCACACCTTTCGCCATTAAGTAAGGTAGACTCTCACTGGATTAAAGATTTAAACTTAGGACATGAAACTATTAAAATATTAGAAGAAAGTGCAGGGGAAACTCTTGAAGGAATTGGCTTGGGTGAATATTTTATGAGGAGGACTCCCCAGGCAATTGTAGCAGTATCAAAAATACACTACTGGGACCTGATCAAACTAAAAAGCTTCTGTACAGATAAGGAGACAACAATCAAAGCAAATAGACAACCTATACAATGGGAAAGGATATTTGCATATTTTGAATCAAGTACAAGCTTGATAAGTAGTATCTAAAGAGAACTCAAATTAATCCACATGAAAAACGCCAACAATCTGAGGGACACTTAACTGGCCCCCTGTTTAAAAAGTTTGAGGATCCCTGGTCTAGAGGGGACTTTCGTGAATGATTATGTGTGCACACTGGATTCCTTCTTCAAGACTGGGACATTCATTCCTGTGGCTGCCAGGGATAGAGAACTCCTGTCATCCCAACTGGGATGGGGCCTTGGACAGTTTAAGAGCTATGGAGTAATATTCATTACACTAGGCAATTATGGAACTGATGTAAGTCACTGAGTGCTCCCAATACACTAAAGGTGGAAAGTATATAAAGTTCTAAGTAGCTAAACAACTATGTAAGGAAAAGTGCAACAGGCAGAGGGTCATCTTAACAATAATAAAGAAGAATTATATTTAATGTCAATAGGGAAAATCCATTTGAACCCACAGAGCCTCCAGAAATGAACCATTTTCCTCTGTTACAGACTAGTTCTTATCTCATTGCTAATCTAGAGGCATCTGCCTTGCAAGTCAGGAGCTATTCTCTCCCCTTCTTCGGGATACCCACAGCCAAAAATCTTAGCGTAAACTGTCTGTGGAAGTGCTACAATGGTTAAGGGAGGAAAGAAACCATATGCCAAAAAAGCTGCAAAACCGAATCATCATGAGCCAGCGGGAGTGGTGGGACAGCATATAGATTAGATCCTTATAGTGAGAAAGCAGAAGGAGGAGTGAAGGAAATAAGGTAGGTGAAGGAAAGTTTTCCAATTGAAAAAAAGTTATAACATGGAAGGGATTCCAGGAGACAGTATGTTTCTAAGATGACTCTTGAAACATGGAAAAAAAGTGATGTGCCACCAAAAAATTGAGTAGAAATGCTAGTCCTATGGCAGATGGAGGAGGAGAGAATCAAAAGGCTCAGAGAAGTGGTAATGCTACAAAGAATGTGTGTGGTTTTGAGGGAGAGAAAATCCAAAGTCTGACTCTATTCCACAGCATTGCCAGGAGCATATTCTGTTTGCCAAAGAGATAAGAAATGTGCTGGAGGGCAAGGCACCAGCATTTGCAACAGTCTATTTTGTCTGCATTTTGTAGGTTAGGCCTAAAAATAGGAGATATTTTCAGAGTACTGGGCTCACTAACAGAAATGGTTAGGATAGGTCTCATCCTAAATGGATTATAAGAGCAGGCAGTGGTGTTTAATTATCAAAAGCAGGTGAATTACACTTATTTTAATGCAAGGCAAAGAAAAAGCAGAAGCTAAGATGTGTGACTTGACAGGAATTACAGATGGTTAGTTAATAGTAATTGGACTTCATAGGCCCAAGATAGATACATAATCAGAGAGGGTATTATTTATTAGACCAGTGTTTCTCAATTAGGAACACTTTTTATAGCCAATCTCTATCCAAGTAACTTATGGCAATTGTTGGAAACATTTTTTGCTGTCACAACTTAGAGGTGATTGTCACATCTAATAGGTAAAAGATGAGGACATCGTGAAACATTCTACAATGTACATGACAATGGTCCAAAAATTTATCTTGTCTGGAACAGCAATAGTTCTGTGCCTGAAAAAAACATAATGTATATAAACAAATCAATTGCCAGGGAATTGGAAACTGATGAAAAGATGTTTTAAAACTAAAAGTCCAGTCTCAGACGTGAGCCAATTGTCAGAGTTGGATTATATTGACAAAAGGATCCCACATGCTTGGATATGAGGTCTGAGAATTAATTCGTGAACTTGCCACTGAGTGCTTATGTTGGCAGCACTGTACAAACAACTCAGTAAGGTTTCATAACCTCCGTCTAACAGCGTCTCACAGTTTGTTCCGTTGGCGTGTGGTGGTGTCTTGCTGCGTGGTGTTCATTACTGGTGTTGCACGTTTTTGTGTGCTGTCACAAGAATGTCAGGGTTTAAGTTAGAGCAAAAAACAAACATTAAATATTTGCTAACTTGGCAAGAGTGGGAGTGAAATCAAGGGCATTTTAGTCCACGTTATGGGGATAATGCCATGAAGAAAACAGCAATGCACAAATGGATTAAATGTTTTGCTGAGGGGAGAGAAAGTGTCACTGATGAAAAGAGGTCAGGGTAGCCAGTAAGGAGAAGGACTGATGAAAATATCATAAAAATTGGTCAAATTGTGTGTTAAAATCATTGGCTGACTGTGAGAAGTATAGAAGACCAAGTAAACATCAATAGAGAAAGAGTAAGAAGAATCTTCACCAAAAATCTTGGCCAACAATTCATGGCACAACAATGAGCCAGCTCACACAGCGCTGTCTGTGACAAGTGCATGAGTACAGACACTACAACGTAAGGACGGCATAGTGATTAGAAACTCACCCTCCTCAGGGATGGCAGTCCGTGTCACATCCCCAGGAAAGCCAGCTAAAATAGCATCAGTGCTAGTGGAGTGGGAGGGAGATCTAGAAAGGGTAGTGAGCACGGGGAAAACTGCCAACAAGGCTTTGAGACAAACACAGAGAGACGAGGCTATAGTTTGACCCATCAGCTTGCTTCATATATTTCTTTAGGGTGTGGGTGCAAACAAAATCCTATGAGAGCCATCTCCAGGCCGACCGTAGTATGTGTTGCAGTTTCCTAAACTCTCCCCTTCAGATCATAGTCTTTATCCCCCCAGCTCCAGGGAAAGCAGGCTGCTGAAGGCTTGAATTTTTGTCCTTGCCTAGAAATTGCCCTTGGTCAAAGGCACCCTATTACCTAATCTTTCACCCTTATCTCAATGACACCAAAGCTAACAACTGATGCATAGATGTAAATGTTCAGACCCCTTGCCTTCACTGGACAACTCTGGAGGTATCCAAGTTCACAGCTCTAGCAGGATCAGCTGAAACACCATCACTCTTCATTTCCTCCCTCTGCCAACTCCTTCCTCCTCTTCCTCACTGCCTTGGTCCTTAACAGCACTGCACACTCACTCTCCCATACGCAAATCTCCAACTAGGAGTCTAGTTCCTGAGGAATTCAATCTAAGGCACAGACTGAGCACCACCCAGCTTCAAAAAGAAGCAAAGTCAAATATTTTCTGGAGAAAAGCGTGTCCACCTTAGGCCTATAAAATTAAGATCAAGAAATGTGAACTCAGTATCTCAAAGAAACAACTCACAAGAAAAGTCACTGTAATTGAGGGAATAAAGAACAAATCTTGATATTGGAAGTACCAGAGAGAATAAAAAATAACTATGAATGAAATACTAAAATGAAACTGTGTAGAAGTAATCAAATTGTAAGGATTACAAAGTATTAGATTCAATGAATAGATTAAAAACTATATTAGTCTCACTAAAGAGATAATTACTGAGAATGACCACTAAAGAAATGAATAAAATACAGCACATAGATAAAAAGAACCAAAATACTGTGTGAGAATAAGTTTTAGGTGATAAGAAGCAAAGAATGAAAAGGTCTAAAGCCACCTAATCACAGTCCAAGCAGGTAGAACAGAGAAGGTGGGGGAGAGGCAAGGTTAGGAGAGAGGGAGGTGAGAATTTTTCAAAATCCTTTAAACATGAGAATCTATAAACGTATGTCATCTGATATGCTATGCAAAATAAATAATTAGAAATCCACAACTATACACATTCTAACAAAACTGGAAAAAACGATTAATGAAGAAAATTAAATCATGCCAAATACAAAGGGAGACAGCAGATAAAGGAATGACAATCAGGCTGGCAGAAGCAGGGAGAGAAAATACTTATCCCAGACTGTGTCCCCTGCAAAACTGTCTTT
Source organism: Perodicticus potto (assembly GCA_963574655.1). Taxonomy (NCBI): domain Eukaryota; kingdom Metazoa; phylum Chordata; class Mammalia; order Primates; family Lorisidae; genus Perodicticus; species Perodicticus potto. The sequence continues at coordinate 38,621 of CAUYRH010016976.1, read as the reverse complement.
CCAGAGTAAAATTCTTTATTTAGATCGTTGAGATACCTTTTTCCCCCCTCATTGGCTTGTAGTTGCATTTCTACCTCTCCTTCTAACATTACCAACTTTTCCCTTAACTCCATTTTCTGCCAAAATTTCCTGATGTAACATAACATGTAACAGAATTAATAGATGACAAAAACATTTTGATCTCATTGTCTTCGTTCATTTTGTTCTGCTATAACAGAATGCCCAGGATTGGGCAGATTGTAAAGAATAAAAGTTTGTTTCTAATAGTTCTGGTGGCTGGGAAATCCCAGACAGAGGTGTCTGAGGGTTTGGAAGGGGCTACTCACTGCTTCGTCCCTGTTGTTCTAACTGGATCCGAACTAAGCAAATCCATGTTCTCACCTTTCATTTCTTTATACACAAGAGATAACTCCTTTGTAGCCAAGAACTTGTCTCAAATATCTTCCCTTCTCTCTTTCTCTCTGCAGACCTCAAATTTGGTGGACAAATATTTAGATAATAAATATTGGTACCCGTCAACTGTTAAAACTTAAGAAAACATAGCAAATTGTGAATACACATTTTTTTAATGCAAAGCATAAAATACTGTCATTAGATTAAATGGCAGCCTTGTGATAAATTGAGAGTTATATCTAGCATTTGTTCAACACTATATTTTCTCATAGCAAAATATTTTCATTTTTGCCCTCTAAAGCAAAAGTTAAATTAAAAGTGAAAGAGTAAAATTATTTGGGTCTAAATTAAATAAGCGTATTCATGTATTTCTTATGCCAAAATCTATGTCAAGTTATGCTGTGAAATGGTTCATTATATAAGGAAGTCCACATATAAATTGATGGCAGTTTTCATAACAGAAAACAGATAAGCAAACTTAACTTTTGGTCAATGTTCTTCTATTTTCTCATGTAGATGCATCATCGTATTAGTCATGAGGAAAGAATGAGCTGTACCAAATAGTAAAAAAAAAAAAAATCAAGCTTCCCTGTGAGCATTAAGTGTGGCAAACACTTAACTGTAAACTGTACAGAAATGATCGGTTTTTCAAATGTCTTTTGAAATTGCCTGCTGAAGTGTGTGTGTGCATATATACATGTGTATAAGCACACCACACTCATACATATAGATGACTGTGTGTATGTATTCATAGATATAGGCATGCTCAAACTCCCGGCGAACACTAAGGCACATGTGAATTTATGTATAATTTGGAGTAACAAAGTTTTCCCTATAAATAATTCAGATAATTTCTTCTATGAAAGTGAATACTGATGTTTTAAGATGGAAAACATAGTTGCAACACAAAAACACAATAATTCTATATTCCATGAACCACTCACAAAGTTCACTTCAAGGAATCTATGAAATCTGGTCTTTTGATTATTGTTACCCATAAGTACCTAATACACTCTAGGTTTAAACTCACCCTAACCCCACATTAGCCAGTGTCCACAAGTGTCCCTTTGGACAAATGATGATCCCCAACCCCAAATTTTATTTTCAATAAAATCACCAAACCTCTGAGATGTCTTCATCAAATTAAAACCTCATTGACACACTATTGATTTAATCTTCTAAAATGTTCAAAAATTTACTTACTACCTATTAAGTTTTGGCACTGCACTGATTTCTGGAAACAAAGAAATGAATCTGTTCTAAATGTGTTCAAAATATACTAGGAAAGTAACAGCAGCAGACTGAAGTTCACTTGGAATAAATATTGAAGTATAATTAGTCATTTGTTAGTTGACCTTTAACTTTTCCAACCCCAGGAGCACATACTTTTTCTTAGCTTTTATGGTCACAAATGGAAACAATATGAAAATCTAATCTAATATTTATCATATTCAAATAAAGATTTGTTTTCAAAATTCTTGAGCTAATTTGGTGAAGTAATCTTAACATTTAGATAGCTGAATACCACCTATGAATAAATCATGTATTTACAACATTTTCTGATCAGCAAAGGCCTTTCATAGTCCCAGTACCTTTTGCAAAGGAAAAACTAAGCCAGTTAATTAGAAACTTATTCTAACTTTAGTCTCGTGAATGCCTTCTTAAGACTAGACAACTCTAATCGACCAGGAATGAACATATTACAAATTGCCAATCTGCTCCATTTCATACAGATCACAATCGACCCATTTCTACTGTCATGTCAACAGGATATAATTAATTTCTTTAAACAACCAACTGTGCTCAACAACAGCTCTTTTAGAGACAGGAAAAAATAGAATTCCTGAATTATAAAGAACATTATCAGATGAATCGAGAAATAAAAGTTCTCCATAGAGGAGGACGTGGCATACAGCATAAAAGGATATAGATTACATACAATAGATTGCCTTAAGAACAGAGAACTTTGAAACTCATTTAAAATCCAGAACTAATATTCTACATACAGACGTAGTCAACTGAAAATCCTTCATGAGAACATTCTAGCTCTGTGATAGTTCAAGAGCTCATTTTTGTGAGTTGTTTCTCTTAGAGAGCGTCTGTTGGATGACTGTGTCATTAAAGACTACCGTCTTTATCAGGTACCACTTATGAATCATGGAAGAGAATACTGTTAATTCTCCTTAGTCATCAGTAGTAACAAGAAGCACTAAGGTAAATGTCCACTTTTAGAGAGTTTCAAAGTCATAAATTTGCATTAGTATTGATGAAATATACATCAACGCAGAACTGCTCTCATCTCCAAGACAAATGAATTTTAGGTAAAGAGGTGTCTGTTTCTACTGAAGGTATTTTTATCTAGTTAGTGTCTTTAAGCATACTGTTATAAAATTAACAGGATATTCTATTTTATTATTTTAACTCCTAGATCTAGGATTTTTCTACAATGATTCACAACCAAAAATAACCAGACAATGGTAGAATCTAATATCTTTTCTCTGTCCTACCATGTTTCCCTACACTGCCAAATATTTACTCAATATATTTACAACAATAAAAATAAATAAATAAATAAATAAATGGTAGTGAATGATAATTGAAAAAAAAACTGATTCTTTTGCCTGTTGGTGTGTTACTAATCCACATTTGAAGTAGTAGAAATCAAGAAATAACATACTGTACTCATACACAGGCATGTGACACCTTAATATTACTCCTCATGAGGTGCCAGTCTGAGCGCAGATCAACAAGTGACATACCATTGGGACAGATGGAACATGGGCGTACTAATCACAATACTTGGTGACTGGTAAACATTTTTATTCTTGCCATTTACTTTTAATTTCATGATAACTGTGCCACACAGTATTATCATTGTTATCAAAATCTACCTCAGGAATGGCAATTTTGAGCAGATTTCCAAATCCATTTACAGTTATTTATTTTTTTCTATCTGAGAATAAAACTAATTAGTGAATAGCATAGTTTAGATATTGGGAGGAGAGCTAATCATGAAACTGAACTGGCATATTTTTTATATATGTTGAGTATAAAAGAAATGCTTCCAATTAAATTTAAATTCACCAAGTATTTTCTTAATGCCAAGTAGGTATCCTGCATTAAACTCTATACTCCAGGATGTGTGAAAAGCAAATGATGGTGTTCTTACTAACAAGGAGTTTATAATTTCCCCAAAGACAGGCGGTACTACACATGAATTATAGAAAATATGAGAATAAATGAATCTCCCAACCAAGTAGAGATTTCTCATTTATCTATATTCGATGAAAAGAAGCTGTTAAACATCATCTCATCTTTTACATATGAGTAGTAGATAAGAAAATCCCCACAACCTAATGCGAAGAGTGTTAAAGTGTCCCTTCGTTTGGTAAAGTCTTACTTCATTGATAGCACTGATGGTTATAGAGTCCTCATAGTCTTTATTCATAGTAGTTCATCATTCTTCCTCATTAAGTGATGATGAAGAAGAGGGATACATTACTGAAAATATGCGTGCACCTGGAATAGTATCATCTCACCATTTTAAAACAGTGTTTTATTCTTTAGAATGACCTCAAATTTTAAGTGATTTCTTCAAATATGCTGAGTGTATAACTCGGTCAACTTAGAAATCAAACACATGCTTCAAGGAAGGAATCCTTTGGGCAGAGACCAGCAAAGAAAATTTGTGTGGTCAGTGCCATTAAACCCATCACTACAGTAATAGTTTGGGATATTTATGTCAGGGCAGACAAAATGATGGTATGCTATTTGATTTAACTACCAATATTGCCTTCCTTAAGGCAAAGTGATAAAAGTCAACATTTTATTTACATCTGTGTGATGTAATGCTACTTGGGAAGCTATTTGTAAAGTAGCCATAAATAGCTTTTTTATTAGTTGGCTCGTGTACCTCAGACATTACATGAATTATTCCAACTTTAAAGGGACTTCTTCCTCGTTATTTTTTAGTTTCCTATTTTGTGCATAGAAATATGAATAAAATATATCAACGGGTGAAGAAAATCTAAGTTAATACATGTTTTCTTCAAGGCTTGTTTTCATTACTTATTTCTAAGACATTCCTACACATTTTATATTTATGCATTGTCCCCAAGATGATATAAAGAAGACACCTTTTGCTTTTTGTTTGAAAGGAATCCAAAGGCTGAAAGTCTTGTGACTTGTTACTGTATCTCCAATTTATTCTACTCTTTTAGAGTTTGGAAGTACACATCCCATTTCTTTATGAACCTCCTTAGTATTCTCTATAAAAAGGAAATGAGGTAATTTTAAGCTGCTGTTTAAAATTTGTCAATAAATTTCCACTCCCAGATTAAACCCACTAAAGTCTGTCTCTCTCATCCACCCAAAAGAATTAAAACTGCTATCAGAATATAAAAAGCAACTTCTAAAGATTCTGAAAGACGAGCAGTACATATGGTGAATTGGCGAGGGAAGTCTACATTCACAGAATAGCCTGTGTTGCACCAAGATTTACTGTCCCTCTTTTGCCTCTTGGATTTGACCCAAGGGCAACCCAATTTCATAATGCGCAGTGAAATAGCTCTAAGAAAAACTCCACGTTTCTGTCCAAGTGATCAGGAAAATAGGACTCTGAGAGATGAGGATTATAGAAAAAATTGTATTTTCTTTTTCTTTCTTTCTTCTATCCAATTTTGCCCCAACATCAGCCCCTGCATAGGTTTTCATAGCTGCAGAGGCAGAACACAAACTACCAAAGGAAAAATCCATCTCTCTAAACAAAAGAACTGGGAAAGTGAGGGCCTGCAGTCAAAGGAATATGAAGAAAATCTTCACAATTTTTTTTCTCACTATTGCTGTTTTTCCCTGCATTGCTTAGCCTAAGCATGACCTTAATCATCCTGAAGAATGTTGTACACAAGGGCATAAAACTCTTAAAATAAAACATCTTTCTGGCCAGAAAAATTGGAAAGGGGAATGCTAAATGCTAGAAAGTGTGGCAGAAAGCTTGAAGAGCAAAGAATTGGAGAAGGAGATCCTTAATTCTGTGAAAAAACTGACAAAAATCCTGGCTTACTTACTGTTTGAAAGTGTGTGGAATAAGCCTGAAACAGCATAGCAAGGGCCTTGAAAATTGGACTACCATATAAACTATTATCCAAGTGCCAGACTACTTCATAGGGGCCCATGCATGGGACAGGCTAAATTGGCATGGAGAAAGGTGAGCACTGAACCGACACTGGAACAGAAGTCGAAACAGAACTTTGGCTTGGTTAGTTGCCTTCTAAACCCACATAAATAATTAATTAATTCAACATTCGCCAGTGATTTTAATAGGATCAAAAGTCACAGAGCATGACATTAAAAATTCCTAGAAACAATCCAAAATCCCAACAAACAGAAAAATCTAATAAATTCTTATGGGAAAAGATATTGAAATTGTCAGAAAGACTCTAAAGAAGTTAATATAACTGTCTCCATCAGGCAAAAGGAGACACTTTTGAAGTGAATGGAATTCTCAGCAGATAAATAGAAAATATTAAAAGAACAAAAGCAAGTAGAAGTTTAGGAACTGAAAAATACAGTAACTAAAATTGAAATTTTACTGAATGGGTAGAATGAAGACGAAATGACAAAAATGACTCTGTAAACTTCGAAAGGGAGCTACAGAAATTATCCAGTCTGATGAGTGCAAAGGAAAACAGACTAAAAGAGTAAACGGAACTCCAGGCCCTGTGGAACACAATCACAATATCTAACCCATGTCATTAGAGTCTCAGAGAAAGAGAAAGAGACTAATACAATAAAAAAAATCAGAAAATTTACCAAATTTGGTAAAAGACATAACTTTACAGAATCCGTAAATTCAGAAAACTCCAAAACAATGGAGATACACTTACATAAAACCACACCAAGATACTTTATAATCAAACTGCTAAAAAATTACATAGATAAATATAGATAAAGATATAACTATATAAAGACAGAGGAAAATGTCAAAATAGATGATTACATTGTAGGGACAATATAGATAGTATGTATAGAACCCAATTGTTGTCAATCAGAACACATTTCTGTTCATGTATTCTGCCCCAAATTTGTTGCCTTTCCAACTTACATAAGCACTTATATTGTGCCTATACTTTTTGCAATTTGAGGTGTGACAAGAAAACTAATACCAATTTCTTTTTCCCTCTTCATAATTTCACCGACAGAGATTCTCTCTATCACATGTTCTCAGGAGTAAACATTGAATAATGTGTACACAGAGACACAGAGTGTGGAATAATAAACACTGGAGACTGGAGAGGTGAAGGTGTGTGACGGGGGTGAGGGGTGAGAAATGTCTGAATGGCCACGATGTCCCCTGCTGAGTGATGGCAACACTAAAAGCCCAGACTTCACCACTGTATATCCATCCATGTAACGAAACTATCCAAAGAGACAAAAAAAAAGGGAAAGGACATTTCTGGCAACTAGTTCTGAGATTTGGAGTTGCCCAAGCCTCTCGGCTCTCCTCCTGTCACGACTCCAGCTCTCTTAACATTCTATGAATGCATGAAGTTAAGATGACAACATTACTGTTAATAATATTCTTATTAATGTATACATATATGTTAAGTCCTTCTTTCACATGCATGCCATGGTATATACAGATTTAACAAATTAGCAAATAAAATTCAGGATGCTGTAGCAATGGGAATGCATGATTCAGACTGAGATAGAGTTCTAGATGTGTCTAACGAGGGGATTCTTAATCTGGAAAGGAAGCAGGAGACAAATGACATAAACAAAAAGCCTGTTTTGAAGAGACCCTAGCAAAGGGAAAAACAGGTAACACAAAAAAGTTTAGGCATCGAATGGATTTAAAATCAGCTGGAAGACCAGAATGTGAGGAAAGTGGGAAGTAGGGATGTTGGGAGGTAAATATGGGCCATGATATTACATGGAAGAAGCATAAAGGTAACTGCATTTCATTCCCAAGCGAATGGGAATGTATTTCAAATACATGGGGATGTATTGAATAATTTTGAGCAATTGAATAATATAATATTTGAATATTTAAAACGTTATTCTCCCATGGTGATGGGAAGGAATACAAGAACTTATTTAAGGATACCAATTTTCAGGCTATTTTTCCCATATAGGTAAGTGAATAAAATCTGAATTATTCTAGGAACAACTGGGATCAAAAGAGGTAAAATAAAAACAAGAGATCTATAGAAGGTTCGCTTGCTAGGAACTGGGAATATGTTCAATGTTGCAGGAGTAGAGACCTGGAGTCATCGATGTGCCTACCACCCCTGCTCTAAATTGATTAACAGAGAGAGTACTGGTAGTCTCAGTGAGAAAACAGCTTTGAGAAAATAAAATAAAGAATTCAGGTTACATACACAGTTGAGCGAGGCGCTTGCAGGAGATGTACAAGTATAATATGCAATATGGATCAGAATCTCAGGATAAAGACCACGATAGTAACATAGATGGAGGGAGGGTGCCATCAGAATGTGAGTGATTTGAACCATAGGTAGGAATTCTGTGAACATCACAGTAAAACGAGATGTAAGTCTCGTGAAACAACACCATCTCAGGATGAGATTCCAGAGTGAAGGAACAAAAATTAGGCTATGAAAGGAGAAGAGAAAATTCTTACTAATTCATGCTAATTTTTAATATGCAATAATATCAAAATTATCCAGTGCTTTTCAGAACAAGTACTGGTGGTTATTTGAGAACTTTGCTGAACTGATAAATCTGTCTCAAAATAGTCCTGTGAGTTCCTACCGTACAGATAAGATTACTCTTGGCAGTACTATGCTTCATTTTCTAGACCTGTAACTAGTAAGGTCATTAGACAGATGAACAATATACTGTTTCTTTACAATCTGTAGGGAACTTGGGCCAGAACGTAATCCACTAAGGCATGTACGGAATATAAACGATCCAGCTACCATTTGGGGGCAGGGAAATATGAGACTTTCTAGATGAAGGAAGCAGTGTTGGTATATATTCTGACACAAGTTTCTAATGTCATCACAGGCTAGTAATACTGAGTTGTCTGATTAGCCATTTAACCAACACTGCTTAGAACTTTCCTTTCTGGCCTTAATGAAACAGCTAGCGTCAGATCAAACCCACTGCTCAGACCTGCTATAAAACTAAAGAAAACATATATTTTTGTTAGTTGGCATGCATCAAGGTACAACCAAGGAAGTTAGAATTTGAGGTTTCAATAACCATAACAGAAAGTAACATAATTAGATGAATGTTACATGTACTCAGAGTACAGAACATTTGCTGATTTTTAAGCTATAAATAGACAAAATGGCAAGACAGCATAGGAAACCAGCTCTTAAGAGGTGAAAGTCCAGGAAGAATTTTCAGTAGCACCACCATGCGTTTGTCTTCTTGAGAGAAGGTTCTATTCATGTCTCTTGCTCAGGGATTAACTGAGTTGTTCATTCTCTTGTTGATTTGCTTGAGTTCTTTGTAGATTCTGGTTATTAGCCCTTTATCAGATGCAGAACATGTGAATATCTTCTCCCATTCTGAAGGTTTGTCTGTTTGTTTTGTTTATTGTGTCCTCAGCTGTACAGAGCTTTTAACCTTGATCAGATATATGTATATCCCACTTAATGGGTACAATGTGGGGGTATATAGCACACCTCTGGTGGGAAATACTCAACTACAACTTGGACTTTACCTGACAACCACAAACAATATAACCTAATCATAAGCACCCTTGTATTAATCCAAAATTTAAAAAAAAAATTGAGCTTGAACTTGAAAACTCCTTATAGAGTGCTGTAAGAACTAAAGGAAATAATGCATCTAAATTTGGAGATGGGAGGACGGCTTATATGAGAAAAAAGGAAAAGAAAGTGTACTTTTTTGGAAGTGTGGAGGCTCAGAAAGATACACAATGCTATTTATAGTCCTGGGGGCTAAAAGAGAAGATATTTTCCAGAAAGAAAGGTCCTATGTCCCAAAATTGCAAAAATATTAAGGACTCTAAAGAAAACGAATAAACCCCTAATTCATATAATTAAGAATTCTTTGTAGAAATCTCTATGAGGTCAAGAGGATAGAAACCATGTTGTTAGGACTGAAGGGAAGTAGCAGAAAGTATTGAGCACTTTTGAAAAGGTTCGTAATGAAAATGAGACCATATATTTCTAACATAGTGATTTTCACATGATGATCTTTCACATGATAATTTACTGATCCCTTGACAATTGTTAACTACTCTGAACTTACTAATGAATGAATTAAAAAGTTCTTTCAATTCCGTTTTACTTAATGGAGAGCCCTATACAACTGGGTCAAGAAGGATGATCTTTTCCAAGGTAAAGGATAAATTATATTACAGGAAGTTAATCCTAATTTACATTTTCTCTAAGCACCATATGATATTGCCAGAGATAAATAACTTAAAACTGTAAGAGCTTATTTTCTGTTTTGTAACTTATAACCATTTTTCTACAACAAATATGCATTTCTTTTAAAATTAGAAAAGGGAAGATGTTACTTGGGTAAAATATTATTTTAACATCCAATATCAGATTCTTTCTAACAGACTATCATGTACTTTCTGAGCTCTCTAAGGTTAAAAATATAATTGGCAACTAAATACCTTTCATTTTCACTCACAAAAGAGGACTTCTCAAAACGACTTCAGAAGTATACACATGTATTTTCTTGCCTGAGGTTAATTTTCATAGAAAATAAATGGATTGTCATCAAAGGTACAAATCTGTGACACTGAAATGACTTTGTCACATTTAAATAAATAAAACAGATTTTTAATAGTACCTTTTTTTCACAGAAACTTGATTATTTTCTTTTATTTTATCCCACACAGATTTAAGAGGAGTCTTCTCATAACAAGCACATTAACGAAATTTGTTAATGATACATTATTTAAGCATACACCTTGTTAAATAATTAAAGATTATTCATAGTGACACCACTTCCAACTCTTGACACAGGAAAGGTAACCTGTCTTAACCAATGCTTGGTCGAAATCATTATTCAACATGCCAACAATCCCTTGATTGGGCTCATGATTTGGAGAGGTAGGGCGGGGTATGAGGGTGTTATTGAATGCTGTTCCCTTTTTAAACAATGACAACAGATAAATAAGACCAAAGGAAGACACAAGAAAACCAAAGTAAATTTCACACTGCATTTAAAGAAATTATACAGAAGTATTCCTTTCTTTCATTTCTGTTTTGTTCTGTGCCCTATTTTAATTTGACTAATGGCCTGAAACTCTGGAATTCTTATTACTGAATATTCTCTTTGGAGTAGATTGTTAGCACATATTTTCTGAACTATAAAAAGAAGTTTAATTAGAGGGGAAATATTACAATATTTCTATCTCTGAACTTGCAAATTTCTAGTAAAGCCAAAACCTCGTCATTTTTTAATAGTTTTGAAGTATTTTCCTTCTTTCATTTTGACCCCACTTAGCCACCTTCCAGTTACGAAGACGCTTCTGCCATACCAAAGAATTTAAAAGCCCCTTATGGAAATGCCTTCCCTAAATCTATACTCAGACCCATCTACCTAAAGCCTTTTAAAATTTACCTGCTCTGGTACATTTTCCTACACACGTGGACAGCTAATCTAGCAAACTAATTCTTGTTCAAATAAATCATCAGTGAGGAACTGGAAATTCTCTTATATATCCTTTCATTGCATTCAGCTCAGTACACATTTAATGTGAAGCTTAGACGCCAGATACTGCACCGAAATTCTGAGAACACATAAATGTGCAAGATGAAATCTCTGTCCTCAGTCGTTCACAGACCAGAAAGCTCTCAGGCCAGTAAACAGCGTGTCCTATTCTACACATTATCCAGGAAAGGGTTGAAAAGTATAAGTTGCAAAGAAGAAAAAAGTCAGCTCCCTTCATCAGAAAGCCTTCACTGCCATTTCCACAGATACACTCTTAGAAAATAACAGTGCCATAGAAGAAGAACAAAGGGGTTTGTGGGTAGCAGGCTCCTGTGGACCTCAAATCACATCACGTGCAGGAGACGGGCTGCCCCTCCAGATATGGGTATCCTCAAATTCTTTGAAAATAACTCTTGCATTTGGACAGGCCCAGTTTTTTTTACTATTTTACAGGCAATAGGGAAGAAATATTTTGCACATTTATACCTCCAAGGCTTAATGGCTGTCAGAGCAGGTGTCAGTGCTGTTTATAATTATTGCCTTATATTACCTTATAAGGCTGCTTCTCCTTAGAAGGTAAACTGTTTTCCCCCAGCCTGCTGAGAGGGAGAAATATCCCCTGTCCTGTTTTCCTACAATCAAAGGACAGCTGACAAGTGGGAAGGCCCTAATTCCAGGGCCGTGCTAAGGCAGTACTGTAAACTGTGAGTTGTATGAACTATCCCAGAAAACTTACCTGTGCCATCACACTCCTAACTTCTACAAAGGTAAAAAAGTTTGGGAAGTTGGTAGTGGGAAAAACCTGCAAAAATTCTATGAGAAAAAACATCATGTCTGGGCAAGTCAAAGACATGTACGAGGCGTGAGAGAGCTAACACGGTGGGTAAACAAAGCGAAAGCTGCTGATTGACGTGTGCCGAATGAAGTAATCCCACGACCCGTACTCAAATCCTACTGCCAAGATTCCTAGAGACGCTGTACATCCAGCTATAGTCTTCTTGAGGCCTTAATGATCCATTCTAATTCCAATGTCTATGGGATTCTATATGTATTTTGACAATAAACTATTTCATATACTACATAAATGGATTTCTGTGCCATCGTTCGACATAGGCTAGCAGCAGTTGTGTGTATGTGTATACACGTGTACTGGTAAACTATAGTGAAATTATTCAGAGACAGGGTCAAATCGCCTAGCTAAGAGGTCTCACAAAAGAAGCAGGTTTGTAAATGGGAGTGATAAAAACAGGAATCAAGATCTAGAACCCTGATAAACTATAAAAAAACATAATCAGCATAAAAAGTAAAAATTAAGATACAGGATGGCAATGGAATGTATGCTATGGTAGTCAAGTTGTAGAAACACTGTGGTGAAGAATTAAAGGAAAAAAAGAGAGAGAGCAGGAGAGGGAGAGGAACGGGAAGGAAAAGAGGGAAAGAGGATGTGAGATGAAGTTTAAATGTCTGTAAATTAATTTTGCAAATTATGAGATCATTACTTTTTCATTAGCCTTTCTCATCATGGAGAGTAATTCTCATATTCTAGTGTATATCGAAATAATCAGTTTTACAAGGATTTGTGTAAGTGAAGGCAGCTGTCTATATTTTTAAAGAAGCTCCATAAGTCATTCTATTGAATACTGAAGTTGCTTACAGAGTCACTGATCTAGAATGATAAATTTATCAACCTTGTTTACAGGCCCATCATTCATTTTCCTTGACCTTCTAATATGTATATAATTTGCAGACAGAGACAAAGTAGCGATTAAGTGAGTAATAGAATTTATTCAATGAGAAATATTTCTACTAAAAATTATTCCTGAATAACAAAGACTTTTACAAAGGTGATTATTTGAAAAAATCACTTTGTGAGGTAAATTGTAGCTGAATATGTGGAACAGGTGAGATCCCATCCTGCCAGAAAATGCAACACGAATTCTCATAACAGCTCTGCAATGTAGTTTTAGATTCTCATTTCCTACAGCTGGGAGAGAGATAAAATGAATTACCAACCGTCTCTCTAATCACAAATGCTCTAGCCTATGTGACTGCAAAGCCATGCTTGTCTTAGTTTAAACCTTGGATCTCTCAATCTGAAGTTCCTAATGCTTTACCCGGGAATGGCTACATAGATATTGAAATCTTGCACTTGCCTCTTAAATTCTAGTACATCTTCTTCTTATTAGATCTCAAAGATATTTTCCTACTCTGCACACAAGACCTATTAATTCTACTATCTGTAGCTACAGTGAGTATCTGTCTCTGCTATAGTCAACATCCAACGTCTATTATTTAAATACCTACTAGCTGGCAAGGACCAGGTGGCCTGTTGGGAATAATACCACCTCAGTGCTAAAGAAGCTCAAGCTTAAGGTCAAACTCTTAATTTTCACTCCTAATTATCGTCTATTTTCTTATAATTAGATTAAAATATGCATAACACATAATATTAACCATATATGTGGTGTTCTCTATGTGCCAAGCACTCATCTAAACTCTCTATATTAAGTACCCTAATCATGGCTACATAAATTAGGTACTAAAATACCTGTTTTCAGATGAGGAAACTAAGGCACAGGTATTATAAGAAATTTGCTCACACTAATGTAATTAGTAAGTAGCAGAGCTAAGATTTGAATCCAGGCAATTAAGGCAAAGGGATCGTGTCCTTATATACCATTCTATACCACCTTTCAACTTTTGCACAGGGATATTCTGAGGAACCACCTGCTAACAATAGATTAAACACTTAAAAAGCATTTTGATATATACACCTGAATTCTCATAGACACACAAATTATGAGAGTACTTTATAATGCTATACAACACTCAGCACTTTCATCACCCCCCACTTGAGAAAATGGAATCCAGAATTCAACATAAAAACACTATTTGTGCTATAGAAGCAAACACGCAATTTACTTTTTATTTGTTTAATGAGCAAAACCTCAGAGCACTAAACTGAATTATTTTGATGAAACCCAGTCCTCGATAAAATTATGTTAGACAAAACAATTGGTTTCAGTTCTTATATCCTCTAATCTTTGATGCATTCACTGTTTTCAGTTTCATGACTTACATGCATATCATTCAAAGACAACTTCTTAACTTAAAAGTGTAATGTATGTGCATTTTAAGAAAGGAAAATACTGTATTATTATAAAATTCCATATATACCAATAATGTTTTTGTCTTATATATTGTATCTTATACCTGTTATAGTTGTAGAAGTCAAGCACAACTTGAGTATTGCAATTTTAATAGTTTATTCCTTTCTTAAAATGTGTATATATTTTTTGTCACTCTGTATTTCCAACATTTCAACCTAACAAATAATGGGGCAACAAACATTCTTGTACCAATCTCTTGGTCTACAGAAATGAAGTATATTTAGACTATATAAATGGGAGTGAGATTAAGTCATAAAAGAATAATATGTTTATTTTTATTAAACAATGCTATAGTCCTCTCTAAAATGAACATTAAGAAATATCTTTCTTGCTTGCTAATTTTTTCACCAGACTATTACATATTTTGTTAAGTTTGCACAAAATATCCATATCTTTTGAATATAATAATCTTACATTTTACGGACATTAAGAATATCTCCTTTTCATCTATTCTTTGCTTATGACATCTTCATCTTTTTTCTTTTTTTGGTATAAAGATTTTAGTATCATTTAAAAAATTAAATATATTCTTTTTGTTAATATCAGCATGAGTTTCCTATTTATTATTAGATATTTGGTGTATCTAGAATTTATTTTTGTAAATGATCTAACATGAAACCAACTTTTTCTCACCGTATAATCAGCCTCTTATCAAATAGCTTGTTCAACAACAGACTTTTGTAGCAAATACCTATCAAGTTCTCTCTCTTAACTTCCTGTAATGTTTCACTCTTGTTTGTCTATTTCTGTCTGAAGACTGTACTGTTATACTCATCATAACTATCACAGTTTTTCACCTCTGATAAGATAAAATTTATTTATGTTGGACTTTAAAAATCTTTGTGTATTATCTTTTCTAACTTCCAATTAATATGGAGGTGTATCCAACTAGGTTACACAGTTAGCCTTTGTAAGGTTAAAGTTCAGCTGTAGTGGTGGACTCTTCCCTATCACTGTCCGTCATATGCATTGCAGAATCAGTCACCACCTATCTCCTAGTAAACAAAGCAATAAAAGGGTCCTATCTTGACTGTAATTGCACTAAATTATTATTAAAATTGTAAAGAACTAATGACTTTATACTGATGCATCACCTCAGGCATAAATATTTTACATTTCTGCATTTATTCAGGTTTTTAACAATGTCTTTAATAAAGTTTTAGATTCACTTTATAAAGTGTTTTCACAGTTTGTTAGTATTTTTCATTTATATTTATCAATTCAGTGACCAAGGAATTTTTTCTATTATATTTTCTAATTAATGCAGGTATAAAATACGCTCAACGTGCTTTTAAATGTTTTTAAATATTGGTCTAGAAATCATTTGCTGAGCTTTTTTCTCAGTGAATAGTCTATACGTTGTTATTTTGATTTCCTATAAACAATTTAAAACTATCAGCAAATAATGACACTTAAATTCAATCTTTTTATCTTATTCATTTTTCCTTTTCTTATGACATTGGTTGTGATCTGGCACTATGAAAGCACAGGAGCGATGAAAGAAATACTTTTCTTTACCTAACTACATCACCATAATTCTAGAGATTTAAGTATGAAACCCATACATTTTTTAAGCTTGGTAATTTTAAAGTCCTTGATCAAATAGCAAAAAAATATAATTGTTTAGCAGTTTCACAGAAAGAAACCGGGGTTTTCTGCACCTTAGATAAGACTGGTGAGAAAATTATTTGCAAGTAAACATGACGTTAGGAGCATCGTAGTGAGAGTTAGATGCTGGTGCCCATGAATACATGGAGGAGAGTTGCCAATCCAGTACAGAGGTCCAAGTTACAATTAGAGAAAATAAATCAAGGTTAGACACATTCTTCACATTTTATTACGGGGGTAGAACTGAGAAGATATCATGGAATGAATTATGAATTATTGTATGTTTATTGAAAGATCACTCAACAATAATTGAACTATTATTGCATTAAGTGAAAGTGCACCTGTTTAGCTAAGAGATCAACTAGGTGAAGCCTAATCTTTATTCCCGACCACCTTGACATTGGACTAGTGTTAATGACTCACTTCCAAAGAAGAGAGGAAGGAATAGGAAAAATGGTAACTTTACAGCACAGAAACCTGAAAAAAAAAAGCTCTCTTAATGTTTAAGAGAGGGAAGGTCAGCAACCCCAGTAATATCCTGTGTCCCCATAATCATGTGAGGACGACAGTGCCTGAGTAATGTTGATTTCTTTCTAAACACCTGTAATCCCAGTCTAATCATGAGAAAAACACCAGAAAAACCCAGATATGGTGAAATTCTACAGAATACCTGGCCAGTACTCCTCAAGACTACCAAGATGTAAAAAACTGCTGTGACTAAGAAGCTGTCACAGTACTAAGGTGACTGAGGAGATAGGACATCTAAAAGTAATAGTAACAGTGACTATAAAACACACCACTTAGGAGAGGACACTAAAAGAGAAATTGGTGAAAACCACACAAAGTCTAAAATTTATTTAAAATCAGTAGTAATATCCAGATCTCAGCTTGTTCATTTCGACAAATACACACGTGTTAGATGTTAATAATGGGGGAAACCGAGTGATGGTTTTCAAACCCCAATGATGGAAAGTCATTGCAACATGTCTATAAATCAAATATTCCAAATTTAAAAGGGTATTAAAAAAAGAAATCTGGAGGTGTTTTGCTTTTATTTTTGTTTGTTCTTGAATCTTTTAACTGGTTTAGTTGCTCCAATTTTTAGAATATAGAGATATAGAAATTGTCATCATCTTAACCTCCTTAATTATCTTCTAGTAATCAATTAACCTTTATGGATATCCAACATGGACCCTTTTAATATCTTCTAGATTTAACAGAAGGCTAAAATAGGGATAAAACAGCAACAGAATGGATTCAGACTCTATAGAAACTTGACTTATGCATTGTCCCCTCAATCTCCAGTAAACCAATCTGACATCCTGAAACATGGCAGTGCAGGCTGTGACAGTCATTGATTCTAAAGGACCTATAACAATATTCTATTTGTTCATTAAAAAGTAAGAACAGTTAAAGGATAAGTATTAGTTTATGCTAAATATACCTACAAAATAATGTCTGTTTTTGTGTATGGCTTGATATTGTTCTCTTACTGCTTTTAAATCATAACAGTTACTCAACAAAATAGCAAAGAAGCAAGCTTTAGAAAAGGAGGGAAAAAGGAAAGAACAAGAGAAAAAAGAAAGAGAAAAAATTCTTTGCTCCATAATTTCTATTTCTGTTTATAATATTTTGTTTTATAAAACTCTAATCCACTCTTTTCACTCTTGATAAACCGTCCATCTGAAAGCTGGTTGCCAGGAATCCCAAGGTATCCATGAAACAGATGCCAGTCTATGTAACTATTCCAGTTATATCCAGGGATAGCTGAGGAAGTGCCACCTCCCAATATGCTCTATAATTTGGATCAAAAGCCTTTAATATTTATTCCCTAATTCAGTATGGCAAGGAAATTCATATTCACCCTTTGGCAACACATAGAGTGAAACCAGAAAATTCAGAAACCATCCGTCTGCCACCACAGCAAGTTCCAACTCTTTGTTGCTTTTTTTTTCCCCCTTGCAATTTGCTCTTCGAAGAAACTGGGTCATTTGCTCTGTAGATTCCACACAGTCTGCATTTTGCAAATTGCATTCCATGCTGTTGTTTAATATGTTCCTCTGGACTGTCCAATTACCTGAATTGCTTCTGTAAAGATAGACGTCCCCATATCAACTATTTTGGTATCCTGAGCTATAGTTTATAGTACAAGCCAAATTCTTGATACTTTATCTAGTTTTTAAAAATAATGAACTGGTTCCCTAGCATTCTTCAAATGTGTTCAGTGAGCCTTTTAAATTCCTAAGAATCATTATGAACTCATATTTTTGAAAAGTTTTAATCAATTTCTATTATTGTCTTCATGTTTAAATTGACCCAAATTTTGTTATTGGTGCCTAAATCAGCTGGCTGCTAGGTCCTTTGACCCAGTTTCAGAATCCTTTGATATGTGGTAGCTTCTTTTTTCCTGGTAATGACAACATTCTCTGGGTATATTTTGGATATCCCTTGAACTTGAATTAGCCATTTACAAAGAACCCTAATTCCTTTCAGTGAGATGTAACATCTATAGACCACAATCTGAACATGAGAGCTAGTCACTGTTTCTGGACCTTTGCAGTGAAAAGGGCCAGGAAATAAATAGGTTTTTGATAAAATACTTCATAAATTCACACTGGTATTTAGGTTAAACTTGGGACTTTGGGAGTTTTAACTTATTCAATCCTATATATGTTTCTCTCTCTCTTTTTTTTTTTCCATTCTGAAAATCCCAATTCTCAGCGGCACCAACCTGATTCCTGTTTTTGCTTCATTACAAGCATAACTGTCTCAAAATAACAAAGCAGCATTTTGTACTTCTTTTGTTCTTATTTTTATGCCATCCAGGATGTGGTACTTTGAAAGAATATTTTGATGCACATTTACATTCCTTTGTTACTTTTCCCCTTAATTTGCAGGAATTACTATAACCAAATTTTGTTTTAGGACAATCACATAAAATTTTCATCCATAAGACAGGTTGCTTTAAGAAAAGTCCAGCTTCTATTGCTTCTCCTCTCTTAACACCTTTATTTCCTTCACAATCTATTTTTATCTATTTTATATAACACAATGCACATAGACATTTATCTACATTTGTTACATGGATACATAGATGAATAGATGCTAGCAAACTTTATGCATTTTTTTTCTACTTTGCTGTTTTCCACTTAATATAATCTGGAAGCCCCACTATTCAAATATTTGGAACTATCTTTCTTTCCTTTCCAGTTGTAAAGTGCTCCACAGTTTGTCCAAATAGTACCACATCAGTAAACATGAAGCTATTTTCTATCCATTTGCTAATACAAATAGATCCATTAAAGGTTCTTGTGCATATGTACATTCAAATGGGTGTAAGTGGGATGGATTCTCGGAAATGGAATTGCTGAGTCCAAGGTAAATATATGCATATTTTCAAAAGAATTTTTAAATTCTCAGTTTTGGAAATCAGATTGTAACATTTTGCTTATGCTTTAACAACATATCCAAGGACTTATTTTCCTATCAGTACACAAAAAGATTGTATTATCAAAATTTTGGACAATTGCCTATATGATAACAATCTCGTTTTTAATTTTAACTTATGCTGGGTACAGTGACAAGCACCCGCAGTCCCAGCTACTTGGGAAGCTAATGTGGAAGGATCACTTGAGCCCAGGAGTTGAGGTTGCAGTGAGCTATCGTCTGCCTGCAAATAGCCACTGTACTCCAGCCTGGGAAACATAGTAAGATCCTTTCCACCACAAAAAGTAAAATTAATTTACTTTTTTTTGTTGTTATAAGGGAAGTTAAGCATCTTTACATATTTGATGTTCTTTACATCTTTGAAGAGTACCTACTTTATGGATACTAAAATGTGAATTTCAATTAATTTTAATGTGTCATAAAGCATTGTTCTGCTCTTGATTTTTTCAGCAACTTAATAATGCAAAAACCATTTTAAGTTTATGGGTTATATAAAAATAGGCAGCAAGCTTGATCTGACCTGTGTCCCATAGTTTACTTACTCGTAGCCCAGAATTAAATTTGAATTTTATCAATTGTCTAGGTTAAAATTTTTTATTTTTCTTTGTTCTTTAAATATGTTTATGGCATTTTGGTCTTTTTGTATACATGGTTAGATGTAGTCACATGCATTAAGATGTCCATTACTGTATCTTCAGTTAGAGTCAGGAAAGTTTTTGCACTCTCAGATTACATGAGCAGTAAGTTCTTCTATGATTGGTTTGATTCTCCCTCACTTTAATCTTTGACTCATATGAAATTTGTCCTATTGTTTGGAATGTGCCATATATAACTTATAACTATTCATCCATTCTAGCCTCCCTGAATGAAAATTCCTATTTCTCCTGCTGATTTTTACTACTGCTTTTGGAGTACATAAATGAGGCTTTGCAATTGGTTGGCACTATCTAGAAATTTCATTCCATTTCTTCAGATTTCTTTAGGGGATGTGTGTGTCTCTTCAAGCAACACTATCGCACTTTAAGAAGTTTCATAGAGATCTGAATATCTGGTAGTGCTAGGCTATCTTTCTACATTGTTCTTCTCTCCTAGGCTTACCAGGTTGATCACATTTGCTTGTTATTACACATATACTTGTAATCAATTTGGCACCAGAACGAAAAGTATGCTGCAGATATTTCTCTTATGATTGTATGAAAGTGAATGATTAAGTCAAGAAAATTAATACCTCTATGAAGCCATTTTTACTATCCAAAAACGTGGTATATCTTTTTTATTTGTTGAAGTCAACCTTTGCGGCTTTCTAAAGCGTTTTATGTTTTTGTTATATAAGTTATCCCCTGTTATATTTAAACTATATCTCTCATTTTTGCAATGGTTTGTTTTATGTTATATGGGATCTGTCTTTTATGTTTGAAAGTTACTTATCACTGTACATCAATTCAGTAACTTGCTAACTTTGTTGTCTGTTTTTATTATTTTTTAATTTATTTTTATTTCAGACTAATATGAAGGTACAAATGATTAGGTTACATTGTTTGTATTTCTTTTTTTTTTTTTTTATTAAATCACAGCTGCGTACATTAGTGCAATCAAGGGGTACAATGTGCTGGTTTCTTATACAATCTGAAATGTTTTCATCAAACTGTTTAACATAACCTTCACAGCATTTTCTTTTTTTTTTTCTAGTGGTAAGACAGAATTTATTTACAGAAAAGAATACAGAAAACACTAAAGCTCCTGGTAGAGAGAGAGAACTCAAGTGAGGAGAGAAAGCTGTCTCCATTTCTCTCCCAGTCTTTCCCCATCTCCCCCTTTAAACTTTTAGTCTCAGGGTATATATAGGTGTATGGGTTCCTTGGCCAGGAAAACGAATGAACACAGTCCCTTCCACAGGGGGCAAGGTGAATGAATGTATCAATGAACAAACACAGTCCATTCATGGCATTGAGGCCTAGGAAACTCACATGAAATTGACCTAGACATAGGAAATGGGGGTTCCACATTTAGTCCTAAGTGTAAAGTGAAGGAGACACCAAGGCACAGGTGTCTCCTTGGCAGTTGTCCAGCCTTGTTGGCTATTGGAGACTCCAGTAGGGGTTGGAGGTACCCCTCCTTGCCTGTCATTTGTATTTCTAAGGTAAAGTTCAAGTTGCAGTTGAGCCCTTCACGCAGGTGGTGTGCTGAATACCCTCCTTTGATACATGAGAGGTGAGAGCTCACCAAGATCTCTCCCTCCTCTCCTTTCCCTTCCATCTTTTACACTTTTAGTACCTATAAACCAGTATCTTTCTCATCATTATTACTGTGTTGATAAGGAATTTTTTAGAATTTAAGTACAATCCTCTAATGTCACTTGATTTGAAATGAGATGTTTTATATTTTTATAGGAGAAAGCGCTTTAAGGTAGATTTGCCACCTTCACAGCACATTTGATTATGCTGCTGATGGCATCAATAAGCCTCAACCACAGGGTCTTTTACTTTTTGAGATTTTCTCATCTTTCTGCCACACATCCTTTTTTATCTGGCTCTTCTTTTTGCTTCTGTCCGTAAAATCCCTGTCTTATTCAATTTAGATTCTACACTTCGTTGAGTTTCTCCTCAATACATGGCATTTGTCCTGGAAGTAAGATTATATCATTAATTTCAGAAATTAAATGGAACCATACACACTTGCTTTGTCCAAACTTTGTCTGGTCGTGTTGAACTTACCTGTGAATTGGAGCCTGCAACACCTGTACAGAGTTTGCTATTCTCATATTAATTCAACTATGCTTTCCTCATTCAAAGGGAACCTCTCAGCTTGGGGAAGAATATTTTTCCCCAAATTTCATATTAGATTGTATCTTGCTCAATATCATCAATGTTCCCTTTGCTTTTCTGACTTTTTCCAATTTGATGTTATTACTTTTAGTCGTTGGGCTTATATAACATTATTTTGGAGTTTATTTTGTCACTCAGTTTTATTGTAAATATTATCCATACAATTTACTTTGATTACCGTTAATTTTGGTTTTGTTTTATGAAACAAAATATTGTCTTTTTGAGGATGAGGGAAGAAATCAAGGCAATTCAGAACTTCACTAATTCCGCCACTTTCTTGCTATAAAGCTTTTCTATATAAATTCAAATCACATGCATCATACTATAAAAAAAGTCTAAAACCTAAAATATTTATTATTTTAACAATTTAAAACAAATGTTTTTACATTTTATATTTTCAATGGGTTCTTATACACAGAATGCCAAGATATCATAACGACATGGACCTGGGAAATATATTTCAAAAATAGTCAATCTGAAAACTTATTCATAGCACCTTCAAGAAATTTTAAATGAAGTAGAAGGTAAAAACTATCAATTAAAATTGTACTGCTTAGGTTATCTGATATTTTTATTTAGGCCTGCTATTTTTCCTTATGAACAGCCATTATAAAAACTTCAGTGCTATTCTTTTTCACCAGTAAGGTTCTGCCTATAAAATTCAAAATAACCAATTATTTGTCAACCAGCAAGCCATGTCCTGCTATCAAGAAATTATTTTGTTTAAACAAAGCTAATTTCTAAGTAACATATTGGAAATAAAAACATCCAAATCTCTCAAGACATTCTTATCATTTTCTCAAGAATCTATAAAATCCCATTATCTGTTAATAGAGTTTGATGCAGATTGAAGAAAAGTAAATGTATCACAAATCACTTCTTGATGAGATCTCAAACCCAGCCACTTATTGCTTTTTAACTTCTGTTTATTCCACATCATGTTTAATTATGCCAATTTCACTCTATTTATTTGGTGAGATGTATTTGAATTCTATAATACCTGAACTGAATGATTAAATTATATTTCCTTCAAAATAAATGATACTCTTTTTCAACATGAGAGTGACGCTAAAGTTAAAACCCATGATATAGTTCTGCTTACATGAGTCCATGCATATGAGATATGCCAAAAAATCAGTTATTCTGACTACTTTCAGCTCAGTCTAATGTTATCCACAGAAAATTTTATTTATATAGCTAAATAGTATGTGAAAATAGTTGAAGTAATAAATGAACATAGGGGTAAATACTATTATATTATAGATACATGAAAGATAAAATAGTACTCAAATATAAAGGAGAAAACCATTGAACTTATAATACAGGAAGGTTATATGTTAACATTAACTTAATAGAGTAAAATACATTTTATGCAAGAATACACTAATAAATATGATATTAACAAAGAAACGGATCATTTCTCTAAAAAATTACCAAAATTAGATTTAAAAAATTAGAAATCTCTAATTCTAAAAGTATATAAAACTTTCAGAAAGGCATAAAATTTCCCATTTAATGTGGCAAATGGTTAGTATACAGAAATCTCTCCTGTCTGGGCTCTTTCCTGTAATCTTAGCAGCATGGGAAGCCAAAGGAGAATGATTGCTTGAGCTCAGGAGTTTGAGACCAACCTGAGCGAGAGCGATACCCTGTCTCTATTAAAAACATTTTTTTGAAAAATTAACCAGGCATCATGGCCTGTGCCTGTAGTCCTAGCTACTCATGAGGCTGAAGCAAGAAAATTGCTTGAGCCTAAGAGTTTGAGTTAGCAAAAGTGAGCTACAATGCTATGACAATTTATCCAGGGCGACAGAATGAGACATTGTCTCAAAAAATAAAAAGATTGCTTTGAATTTACTTAAAAATAACTTTAATAATAGAAAAATAAAACCCCAAACTAATACAGTGCACAAATTAAAGTGACAACTGTAGATAATAAGAACATTTTTTCTACCTTCAAAACTTCTGGAGTGGGATCATAAGCCTAAATGTAAAAGCTAAAACTCTAAAACTTCCAGAGGAAAATTTAGGAGAAAGTCTTTGTGATAATATTTTAGGCAAAAATGTATTAGCTAAGACTCAAAAAAGCACTAAATAAGGAAAATGAGATATTGGCCTTCAACAAATTAAAACTTCTACTTTTGCATGACACTGTTAAGATAATGAGAAGACGAGCCACAGATTTTGAGAATATATTCTCAAGACATCATACAAAGGGCTTTAATCTAAAATATACAAGCACAACCTATAATCCAAAAACAAAGGAAAAGGGGCACAATTGTTAAAAATTGGCAAAACATCTGAACACTTACAAAAGATGATATTTAAAAAGCCGGTAACCATATACATAGATGCCCTCCATCATTAGTCAGCAAGAAAATGGAAGATAAAACCACAAAGAGATATTACTATACATCTATTAGAATGACTATAATTAAGATGTTAGACCTTGCCAATTGATTCCCTATCTAGCCTTTAAATATGAATCATCCTACTCTACCTGAACCTTGGTATTTAGTTTCCAATTAAAAATAGGAATTGTGGAGGAGGCATAGTGGCTCGTGCCTTTAAACCTAACATTCCACGACACCAGGGCAGAAGGATCACTTGAGGCCAGGAGTTTGAGACCATCCTGAACAAGAGCAAGACTCTGTCTCTACAAAGGAAAAGGAAACGGAAAGCAAGAGAGGAGAGGGAAGTGGAGGGGAGGGGAAGAAAGGAAAGAAGAAAGAGAGATGGTGAGAAAGAAAGAGGGGAGAGAAAGGAAGAGAAAAAGGAAAGCTAGAAAGCAAGAAAGCAGGAAATATGGAAAGAAAGAATTAGCGAGTGTTGTGGCAAGCACCTGTAGTCCCAGCTACTCAGGAGGCTGAGGCAGGAGGATTGCTTGAGCCCAGGAGTTTGAGGTTGCTATTAGCTAGGTTGACACTACAGCACTCAGCCTAGGCAACAGAGTGAGACTATCACCAAAAAAAGAAAAAAGGAATTCTGTTAGGAAACACTTTGGCTCCTTAATGAATGTAAGCACTGATTTTCAAATATTGGTAATAGAGGGTTAGAGGGAAAACTGCAACACTGGGTTTCTCTCTCCCACTTCTAAACTTGACTGATACAGAATGTTTTATATTATAAGAGAACCTGTGGTTTCTTATATCTGGTGGTAACAGAGGATGAATAATGGATTTTTTAAGTAATTCTTAGGGAGATGTGATTATGAGATCCAGCTACTTTTCCCATATGGAAACTTCCACTTTTTTAATCATCTTGTATGCTTTGTTTAGCCTTCTTAAAGAAGTTAGCAGATTTCTACAAGGAGTATTCAATATTTCATGCATTTAAAAACTGGGAAAAAATCCCCATAGTCAATGGTCATGGAATTCTTAGGAAAGGCAGCAGTCATTAAAAAAAAAATGGTTTCTTGAAAATTCTAAATCATTCTGTATGAGAGAAAGACATTTCTCTTTATGGATAATTGTAAGCCCCTGTACCCAGAATTGGATATAGTTTTTCAGAGAATCACTGAAGTTAAACTCTTAAGCAAACAAAAAACCTGATATACTAGGTAGCACAAAACTAAGTTCAAAGGTGAATGTATCTATTAGGTAATGCACTAATATTTTCTTGGTGAGAAATAAAGTGTGCTAATAAGTGCATTTTGAGTAAAAGTACATCTGGAAAATTATTCAAGACTTGTAGGTGATTTTTATAAGTTAAAAAAAAAAAACTAAAATAAATAAGACCTGAACATGAGTCCTTATCAACTGTCTCCTTGATTTTGTTTAGAACATCCTACACAGGGTAGTAGTTTGTTACCTATTTACCAAATGAACGAAGCACATATATTTCAATTCAAATGAGTAAACTTTTAAAAGCCAGCTTCAAGGTGATGCTGGAAATAATGCTTTCAATTTTTAATATTCAACTATGAGAGTTTCCAAGGCCATTTGCCCAACTTTGTTGGAAAAATTGATTAACCCCCATGCTCCTCTCTACTGAAGGGATTGAAAGAATGCAGTAACAAGTTATACAACTTCTGATTATCTGTAGGGAAAGAAACCAATCAAGTCAACAACAAAACTGGATTTTGTCCATATGATAGTCCAAGGCTTATCTTCCTCCTCCAGGAAGGCCAAAATGAACTATTCTTATTTCATTCTGATTTCAGTTAGCCATTTATAAAAATAACCTTCAATGTACATAATAATTATATGGTTGAATAGATTTAAAATAGTAACCATTTCAACTCTAGTTCATCCTGTCATTACATCTATTGTTAAATCGCTTGCCCTAAATACAGAAACATAAACAATTGATTTTTTTTCTTTGAAGTGAAAAAGTTTCTGTGCATTCACTCTCTATAGTTGCAAATATCAGCAGAAATAAATTTTCCCTAATTGTTCAACTCCACTCTTATTACTGTTAAACAATGAAATGAAGTTTTTCAAGAAGTTGAAATGTATTAGCCTATGTTTGAATTTCCTTTCTAATTTTTCTACCATATGTAATTATTTCTTTTGTGCTAGACCCTTTGTGAAAATATCTACAAGAATCTGATAGGGCGTTAATGAGTTGTACTGATACGGAGTTAACGGAGCTAAGAGGAGTTGTATTGATGAAGCATAACATGAATCCTAAAGTATGGTTTTTGTGATGTAAATCTTTTCAGGGAACGTGATAAATTCATATAGATGTTTATCACTGAATTTTATTTCCAAAGCATTGTGGGCATGATAAAATCTTCTCCTGGCTCTCAGAATAGTTATTTGTTTTTATTTTTTGAATTAAAAACACAGGCAGTAAGGAGCATTAATTCTAAGTATATTTGAATCATGGCCTTCTATTATGGAGGATCCCATTTGTTCTATCATATCATTATAAAATGTTTACTGTTAAGACTGATAATCTTCCCAACTCAACTGCAATTTTCAATACAGTTCTTATTTTTTCTTACTGAAAAACTTTCCATTTTATTTCACCAATCTCATAAAATTTTATTGACTACTTAAACTTTTTTTGCTTTAATGCTTTTATCTTTATTATGTTAGCATTATCACCAAAAAGGTATTGCCCAATATGCCTACGTGAGATACGTAACGTATTTGGCCACGTCTCTTCCCCTCTCCTTTCTTGTATCCTTTGCCAAATCCTTCACAGCGTTTTCTGTTTTTGAACCCACTGTCTTCTTCCTTTTCCCTCATCCCATGTGTTTCTCAAGAGAACTTTCATTTCTCCTCTGGGGCTTCGCTGCATGAAAAATGAAATTTTCCTTTCCCAAGTTTGTATTATTGTATGTTTTCTTTACTTGCACATATTTCTGAATATGAGTCTCTACTCTCAGTGCAAAAGCCCCCCACCTCTACATCTGAACCTGATTTACTTTCAACCTATTATGATTGTTCAATGCAATGAGATGATTCATTTGCCAATAGCTTTCTATTTTCAGGTTGTTTTATGTAACAAAATTATTCTTCAAAAAAATTTATAAAAAAAAGGGTATATATATATATATGTATATATATATATATATATATATGTATATATATATATATATATATATATATATATATATATATTATTTAAGAATATATTATAACCTACTTGACCGTGCTTGAGTGAACTTGTGGCACATTTTAGAAAACTATATGAACTCTTTCCAAACTTCAGAGTATTGGGATATCACTAAACCATAGGATTCATTCATCATTAGGTTATTAGAACCATTTAAATGCCACTTGAAACAACACATTTTAGTGTGACAGAGGCAAAAATAACAAATAGTTTGATATTAACTTCCCTAAATCAACCAAAATTCTTCCATAATCTTGCCTAATAATTGACTTCTACTGTCACTCCATCATCTCATAAAACAAAGAACAATTGTGGTATCACGGGGTCTGTTTTTATTGTGCAAGAATTCATGAGTTTTTCTTAAATATTAAATATCTCCTTCTCTTTATTGTCATTAGTCTGTATCTGCTTTTATTATTCTCCTGCTTTCCTGTGTGGTTGAACACAACACAATTTAGCAGCACTGAGGATTTTATAACACTGTTTTGCTCTCTCCCCGATCATTACCGACATTTAGTAGATCAGACTTGGTATAAATCCCTCTGATGTCATCCTAAACACTTCCGTTGGTCCCCACAGTTCAGTCAGTATGCAATATTGATGGGCCTACCTCCATTCTATTTTTTAATTTCAGTGAAATAGCCAACTGAGAGTAGAGACAGAGAGAAAGCTTTCTATGAGGAGGAATACTATGTAGAAGCAAGGAAATTCTTAGAAGGATATAATTGCTTCTGATGCATTTGCCAAACTGTAGCTGCTAAATTCCCTCACCTACCCAAGAGTCTGACACGGAAAACACTACAGGTGAGGCTCTGTCCCTTTCACATATTCTGTAATATTTTGAGTGTAAAGATATCCATCTGACATATTGTGCTATTACTGACATCAGTGGTCAGTTGACTCTGCGAATACTCACATTTAGAAGCAAACCTGTTTGGTCATTTTTAATCTACAACTAACAGTGTTGAATGATTACTTTTCTCTTTTTCACCTATGGATGATTAAGTGAGGAGAACTGACTTGAACATGGTTACTCCATTCTCATTCCTATATATGCCACATGACTGCCCTCTTCTCTGTCTTTTCCCAAAGGATGGACAGTTGGCTTTTTCCTTTGAAGTCCATTTAACTTTGTTTGTGTTTTGGACCAGCATAAGACGGGGATTACTGGCTCTAATTTTCTGCTGTTGTTGTTTGAAGCAAAAACTTCAAAAAGAATCAGAATGCCAGGTCTTCAGTGCTGTGACAGGATTAGGCATACTAACAGTTATGACATGACGACAATTCGTTGCACGCATATGTGGCTGCCAAATGGCTACTTGGGAATGAAATAATTTTACTTTTCCTGCATACTCATGTCATCTAAAATGAATGGTTAATGTCAGGATCTGACATTTTGCCAGACCTTTTGCCTGTCAGGTTGCAGAATCGTTGACTACATCTGAAGAATGTGAGCAGAGATGCCAGTCTTTATTCTTAGGCAGCTAGTTTAACATAGGGATCAGTCACATACTGTTCCTGAGCATATGGCTGAGCAATAATTACCAGTAATGTCTAAGGGATTGTAAGGGAAAAGAAATAGAATGAGATCATAGAAAACAAAGATTAGAAAGTGAGAGATACTAGAGAAAAATGGCACTATTAGCCAGTGATGATGCTCTCCAATAAACGCATCCACTGTTCCTTAGCTGCTTGCTCTAACTACAGATGCGGGCGAGTTGCTGCTGGATACATACGCTTTCTAACAAACTATTAGAGATCACTGGAATTTGGGGTTATTTTGTCATAACATGTATCCTTATCCTCTGGTTCCATCAGAAAACTTCATGGGTTTTAAAAAAATATTGTCACAAAAATAAGTTATTTATTTCTCAGAATCTCCGTCATGAACTAAGGAACGTGTACAGAGGAACAAGCAATTTAAAGTAAAATTTTATACATGTTGACACATGTATGGATACACCTTGACACCATTAACAGTCAATGCCATGGACACATTCATCATTGCTGGTAGACGTCTCGTGCCTTTTGTAATTCCTCTCCACTGATCCTCACGGCACAATTGACCACTATATATTTGTATGAAATACATAGATGTTTATGTAAAAGCAATTATATAGCACATACTCTCTTACTGTGTGGCTTATTTCATTCAGCATACTGCCTTAAGAGTTTCAATATAATTGTGTCTGTAAATGGTGAATAGCAATTTCTTTTCATTATGGAGTAATCCTCCATTGTGTGGGTTTATCATCCTGTGTTTATCTTGTGAGTTGTGAATAAACATGGGGGTGGTTTTCAGTATATTCTTATAACAAATACAGCAGGCATGACCATTTATATAGTAAGCTTTGTGTGTACATAGACTTTTTTTTCTTTGTGTGTAAATTATGAAAATAGTATTTCTAAGATGTTCAAAAATAATTTTATATTCCCATCATCTGAGTATGAAAGTCCAAGTTCTCCACATTCTTTTCAGTACTTAGTATTTTCACTGCTTTTTTAGCTAATAGTTGTAACTCATCTCAGTTTTGACTGTAACTACCTTATTTGCTCATGATGGTAGACTACTTTTCACATGCCCTCTTCATGTGCTTTTTGCTGAAATGTCTGGCTTTTGTCCATTTTTAATTAGATTTTTTCCTGTTTTGAGTTTTGAGAGTTCACTATTATGAATAGAAACATTTTGCCTGTTAAGTGAGTTGCAAGTATTTAATCTAAGCCTGTGAATTATCTTTTCATTTTCTGAGAAGTGTCTTACATAGAGCAATTTATGCATGTTTTTCTGAATCATGTTTTTGGTGTCATATAAAAGCACTCATTAATCCAATGCCATGAAGATTTTCTACTACATTTGCCTCATAAAGTATAAACTTTATATTTCACATTAAATATACTGTGTTAATTTTTATATATTAGGTTAAAGTTAGGCTTTATGTTAATTTGTTTTATTTGTATGTGTATATGTAATTGCTCTAGGATAATTTGTTAAAAAGACCATCCTTTCTTCATTGAGTTGCCTTTGTACTTATGTCAAAAATAATTTGTCTGTATTTGTGAGGGTATATTATTGGAGTTTTTACTCTACTGGATTGATCCTTATGTCCACCTGCTTTCAATCTCATGCTGTTTTTATTATAATAATTGTATACTATTATGATTTTATTATAATAAGCTTATATTATTATAATCAGGTTATGATAGCTCCAAAGATATGCTGCTTTTGTAGTGCTTGAATATTCATATCATTAAAAATGTTTTAGCAGTACTAATAATCAGTCATTATTGAATTTGCCAATTATTTGAAATTACAAAAAAAATGGGAAAACTTAATTTTAAGCTAAAAGGCTCAGTTACAATTATGCTTAAGAAGCAAGACAGAAACAATTAAGTTAATCATCCTGCCTTATAAACAATTTTTAGTTAATTATAACAGTAGAAGAGCTCAATTAGCAAAAAGACTGCTGAAATATGTGAAATATAAAAGGAAAAAAATGCGCACACATCTAAAAATTGTGAGTGTATTATAGTAAAGATATTGAAAGGAGAGTAGTTGCCCCTGGAGAAATGTAAAGCATGAAGTTTAAAGGCCAAAGTGTCATTGTTTTAAAAAGTCACATTTTTCAGGTAACTTTATGAATTAAGGGTAATTAAATATGTCAACTTTACTTGTGTAGCATAGGTTTTGATATAAAACAATTATTATAAACTACTGCTACCACCAAGCTATAAAATGTTCATTACCCCCAAAATGCTCAGTCCATCCACCTCCCCAGCCCTGAATCTTTGCATCTTGTGATTTTTCTGTCCATTAGCGTAGGTTGAATTTGTCTATTCTAGACTTTCATACAAATACTGTCAGACGACAGGTGTTCTTTTGTGTCTGGCTTCTTTAACACACAGCATAAAGTTTAATGAGTCCACTCATGTCAATAGGTAAGTATATTAATAGCTTATTCCTATTAAATGATGATTTTTATGGATATATAATTGTTTATTATTAATCAACCACAGTTTTTTCCCACCTTTTCCAGGACTTGCTTCTTTAAATTGTAACTCTCATTAATCACTCTAGCCCCTTTAGCACCTTAATTATAGCAATGGACATATCAAGGTCTTTCAATGTAGGTGAATACCTTAATTTCCTTTAATACTTTACCTAAAAGTATACCAACATATACATGCCACTTTTAACTCCTCAATTCCCAATTATGATTCAGCTTAGACTGCTCATTTATTAATCTAATATGTGTTGCTTTTGCAAATATCTTTTCCCAAATTGACTGTCTCTGCCCTGATTTGTGACTGGATAATTGCAACCCTAGAGGCTTTTCACTTGGGCTGTCTTTTACATAGAGCTAGTTAGTCATCTTCTATGGTCTTTCACAGCATTGTTTTACACAAATTATATATATATATGCATATTATATTATTATATAACACATAGAAATTCAGTATTATATAATATATTATATATGTATATTAACGCTACTTGCCACAAAGTACTACAAATACAGGCTTGTATGTTTTTCTCCTACTAGTACACAATCTCCCCAGTGTCATACATGGATTTTTTTGTTGCTGTTTTTGTCACTAATAGAAAAATAAGCTCTGGATAAAAAGGTTGTTTTCTATCTTGACATGCTCATACAGCAAGTATAAAAAGTTAGAGATGAAACAGATGATAAGTTGTTTTGTTTTCTTTTTTATTCTTTACTAATAATATTAATAAGATGAACAACTACTACTGTATTTACTAAAAGCTTATTATATACCAAACTGCCATACTAAGCTCTTTGCATTCATAATCTTATTTAAAATATCACAAGAATCTTATAAGTTAAATTCTAGAGTCTACATCATGGACCAGTGATATAAGGAGATTTTCAAGATGAAATATATTTCTAGGTCATACGTTACTAAATTGGCTAGGCTTAGTTTTGCCTCCAGGTCATTTTTATAAAGATCATACCCTTACCACACTCAACTACTTTTGCTTTCTTTCTACTTCTTACTAACATTTTACATATATATATATATACATATATATATATATATAAGCCCATTTAACAACATATATTACAGGTTTTAATCTCACAAATTCAAATATTTTAATTATAAGAATGGTATTTCAATTAAGGATGGTATTGTAATTAAAGATGGCATTTTCTACTCTCTCTTTCAGGACTTATTGCAATGATAGCAAAAGAAAAAAAGGAAAGCATACACTCAAAATGATAAGAAAAATGGAAGAGAGCTAGCTGTGACAAGAGATTTCATTTCTCCCCCCTGACATTTAAAAAGTAGCTAGGTAAATATTAATTGAAAAAGCAGAGTAGAAAAGCAACTGCCCAGAACACCCACAGAGAAGATAGCAGCTAAGACATGTTCATACCTCTCTCGTCATACTCTGGAAAGATTTGGAACTTAGAAATTCACATACTTGGAATATTGTAGGGAAAAGTGATGTTGAAAAGAGAGGATAATTTGATGATCTTTGAGGGAGCTTTTATTTTCCCTCCACCACTAGGAAAAACAAAGCTATAGTTTGGTGGCACACTGCAGGTTTAAAAATAAAAAAACTACATTCTTCTACAAACAAATTAAAGAGACTATCTGAGAATTAGGAAAGGTAATATCCACATTAGCATCCATGAGATTCAGGGAGCATCCACACACACTCAGACCTCAAGGTATCTACCAGTCAAAATGGATTCATGTACATCAATCTTGGAGTTGTTAATTTATTGACTTACTTTTAAGTATGAATAGAAAAGAAACAAACTTCATTTGATAAAATTCAAAGTAAGAGCAAGTTCAAAAAGAAAAAGAGTGTCAGCGGAGGCAAGATGGCAGACTGGAGCCAGCTTTCTACAGAGGCTCCCATGGAGAGGGAGAGTTAAAGGACAGAATTTGAGCAAGTAAACTAATGGTTTGGAGCTGAGCCGAGAGAGAAGGTTGAAGAATGAACATCAACCCTGCTGAGGCAAGCTGTGACCCCCAGGATACAAACAATAGGTACAAAATCCATCACCAAGCAGACAAGAGTCTCCTCCCCCAAGAGAATGGCTCATAGTATACTTTCCATAAACAAGCGAGCAGAGTTCAAACCTGCTCCCATTTTTATCCCACAGGAGAGACTCTCTAGAAACCGGACATCCTCCCCTATTAGGATGCCATGGCACTTTCCTGCCAGGCATAAAACCATATAAAACTGTACATATTTTCTACCTACAATTCTGAACTCCCCACACTCCCCTCCACTCTCATCCTGAGGTCTAGAAGCCTGTCCCCCATAGAGTCTAGATTTGGGGCATTTACTAGAGTGGTGTGGACAGGGCATGGGCTGTTGCAGATCTGTGCTGATTCTGTGGGATGGGGATAAGGAGAAGTCAGTGAACTGAAGGAGACTGAAGGAACCATATGGGAGAGGGAGAAGCAGTGCCACCTGGCACAGAGCAGCAACAGCAGCAGCAGGAACAACAGGGCTTGCACCTCTAGGGATATTGTGGAGAGACATTCCCTGTTGCTGTGGGCAACCAGAGAAAGCCGGGCATCTTCTCTGGTAGCAGGCACTGGTGGAACAAATCTGGGATGGTAACGCAGGCCCCATGAGTAAAGGGTATGCCTGAGGTGGTACAGGCCTGGACGGGGCACAGTGGAAATGGAGAATAGAAGACATGTATGCAGAGACAGCATACTCCCAGGATGAGCCAGAAGGACTGCTTTAGTGAGCCTAAGAAGCACCAGCCCTCAGGGGATCATAGCTGAGAAAAAGGCAGGTGGGCAGAGGCTGGAATTCAGAGCCCCGTGTGAGCTCTAACTACACCCATCCCAACACCAACTGCAGGGAGACAGACACACCAGCTCCTGCCAGTGGCACAGACCAGGGCTGAGTCACAGTTTTTTGAACTCAAACAGCACCTGGTCCACAGGTGAGAATAGTCAGGAAAAAAATCACAAATTCTAAGAAAATATAAGTGTCAGCAACATCAATCAGGAGTGGGGCTGGAACTGAGTGCACTACTCCAGCTTCCATTAACCACCCGAGTTTGTCAGACCTCAGCTCCCCCTGCCGGATGGTGGCAGAGTGTGGAGGCCTGGCAGAGGAGACATAGATCTCCCTGTGACTCAGGCAGGTGCAAACCGGTAAGTCCAGAGGAGCATCTGCTCATTGGAGGGAAAGGTATCACAGCCCTGCAGACTTACCAGTTACTGGATGTGACAGAGTTGCAAGGTGGGAAAGGAGGCATCAACATTTCTGGACTTATACTTTTGCTGAGGGGAGTCCTTCTGACTCCACAGAGCACCAGAATGAGTCATACTTGAGCTGCCAGCAGACCCCTGCTATCCAGTTGCCAGAGACCTTTTGAACTCTCCCATTTGAGACCGGGTGCTGATTGGGACAATTGATTTAGATCTCTTGGACTGGACCAATCACCCAAGGACTATCCAAATTGGTACCCTGGGTGTGTGGTTGCGGGAAGGTTTGATTTTCCTTTTCCAGTTGTTGCCCAAGGTGGGCAAAGTGACTTAATTGCTGGTATTTCTCCATAACTGAGATTTCAACCCCAGGTACCTGATTCACTTGGGTAGGACAGAGACCAGCTGAAAACAAGACAGAGCCACTTAGCCCCACCACACCACGTAAGACCCCACTGTCTCAAGCCAGAGCACTGTATGGGTCCTTTGCCAAGCTCGAGGGGAAAAGGTATGGACACCAGTCCCAGCTACTGGGCAAAGAGCTGGTTAATCACTACTCCTGGAGCCCCCAACCCAACTTCACCTTATCTGCTCATCTAGCCAAATGGTGTAAAATAATCATGGGGCGGAATCACTGGAAAAACTCTGGTAACATGAATAACCAGAGTAGAGCAACTCCCCCAAGGAATGACACGGCGGACACAACTGAAGATTCCATTCAAAAACAAATGGCTGAGATGTCAGAAATCGAATTTAAAATCTGGATTGTAAATAAGATCAATAGAATTGAGGTAAAGATGGAATTAGAAATTCAAGGAGCATTTCAAAAGTTGTCTCAAGAATTCAAGGAATTGGAAAACAAAATCACCAAAGATTTTGACACATTGAGACAAGAATTTGCAGCACTCAAAGATCTGAAAAATACAGTAGAGTCCCTCAGTAACAGAATGGAGCAAACAGAAGAAAGGATTTCTGACATTGAAGACAAAGCTTTTGAACACTCCCAAACTCTCAAAGGGCAAATAAATGTAGAGCAAAAACAGATCATACTCTCAGAGAGCTCTGAGATAATTTGAAGAAAACTAATATTCACTTTCTAGGAATCCCTGAAGGTGACAAAGTTGCTTTGCAAAGCCCAGAGGCTCTTCTTCATGAGATTGTGAAAGAGAACTTTCCAGACATGACAAGAGATTCTGAAATTCAGATAGCAGACAGTTTCAGAAACCCAGCATGATTCAACCCTCATAAGACAACCCCCAGACACATCATAATTAACTTCACTAAAGTTAATATGAAGGAGAAAATTCTGAAAGCAGCCAGACATCAGAAAACCATAACCAAATGTTGAACAGACTTATATAAAGTTCTGAAGTAGCATCAACTATACAAAATCTCCCTAAAAAGAAAAGCCCGGAACCAGGCTTCACATCAGAATTCTACCAAACCATTAAGTAGGAACGAGTACCTATATTACTTCACCTTTACCAAAATATAGAAAAATAAGTAATACTACCCAACGCATTTTATGAAGCAAACATCACCTTCATCCCCAAACCTAGAAAAGACCCACCAAGAAAAGAAAATTATAGACCAATACCATTAATAAATATTGATGCAAAAATATTCAACAAGATCCTAACAAACAGAATCCAACAGCACATCAAACAAATCATACACCATGACCAAGTGGCTTTTATCCCAGGGTCCCAAGGCTGGTTCAATATACATAAATCTATAAATATAATTCAACACATAAACAAATTAAAACACAAAGACCATATGATTTTCTCAATTGATGCAGAAAAAGCTTTGATAATATCCAGCATCCCTTCATGATCAGAAAACTTAAGAAAATTGGTATGGAAGGGACATTTCTTAAACTGATAGAGGCCAGCAAATCCACAGCCAATATCGTATTTAATGGAGTTAAATTGAAATCATTTCCACTCAGATCAGGAACCTGGCAAGGTTGCCCATTGTCTCCACTGCTTTTTAACATTGTAATGGGAGTCTTAGCCGTCGCAATTAGGCAAGACAAGGTGATCAAGTGTATCCATATAGGGATA
Source organism: Perodicticus potto (assembly GCA_963574655.1). Taxonomy (NCBI): domain Eukaryota; kingdom Metazoa; phylum Chordata; class Mammalia; order Primates; family Lorisidae; genus Perodicticus; species Perodicticus potto. The sequence goes on along the minus strand of CAUYRH010016976.1, from coordinate 1,679 downwards.
GAGAAATCAAATTTTCACTCTTTGCAGATGATATGATTGTATATCATGAAAAACACCAGGGATTCAACTAGAAAACTCTTAGAAGTGATCAAGTAATATAGCAGTGTCTCAGGTTACAAAATCAACACTCATATATCTGTAGCCTTTATATATACCAACAATAGCCAAGCTGAAAAAAAGAGTCAAGGACTCTATTCCATTCACAGTAGTGCAAAAAAAGATGAAATATTTGGGAGTTTACCTAACAAAGGATGTGAGAGATCTCTATAATGAGAACTATGAAACTCTAAGAAAAGAAATATCTGAAGATGTTAACAAATGGAAAAACATACCATGCTCATGGCTGGGAAGAATCAACATTGTTAAAATGTCCAATTTACCCAAAACAATATACAATTTTCATGCAATCCCTATTAAAGCTCCACTGTCACACTTTAAAAATCTCAAAAAAATAATACTTTGTTTTATATGGAATCAGAAAAAACCTCAAATAGCCAAGACATTACTCAGAAATAAAAATAATGCAGGAGGAATCTCACTACTAGACCTCAGACTATACTAAAATCAATAGTGATCAAAACAGCATGGACTGGCTACAAAACAGAAAGGTAGATGTATGGAACAGAAAAGAGAACCAAGAGATGAACCCAACTACTTACTGTTATTTGATCTTTGACAAGCCAATTAAAAACATTCAGTGGGGAAAATATTCCCTATTTAACAAATGGTGCTGGGTGAACTGGCTGGCAAACCGTAGAAGACTGAAACTGGACCCACACCTTTCACCATTAACTAAGATAGACTCTCATTGGATTAAAGATTTAAACTTAAGACATGAAACCATAAAAATTCTGGAAGAAAGTGCCAGGAAAACACTTGAAGAAATCAGTCTGGGTGAATATTTTATGAGGAGGACCCCTCAGGCAATTGAAGCAACACCAAAAATACATTACTGGTATCTGATCAAACTAAAAAGCTTCTGCACAGCCAAGAACACAGTAAGTAAAGCAAGCAGACAGCCCTCAGAATGGGAGAAAATATTTGCAGGTTATGTCTCCGACAAAAGTTTAATAACCAGAATATACAGACAACTCAAATGTATTAGCAAGAAAAGAACAAGTGATCCCATCTCAGGGTAGGCAAGGGACTTGAAGAGAAACTTTTCTGAAGAAGACAGGCACACAGCCTACAGACACAAGAAAAAATGCTCATCATCCTTAATCATCAGAGAAATGCAAATCAAAACTACTTTGAGATATCATCTAACTCTAGTAAGATTAGCCAATATCACAAAATCCCAAAAGAGATGTTGGTGTGGACGTGGAGAAAAGGGAACACTTCTACACTGCTGGTGGGAATGCAAACTAGCATGTTCCTTTTGGAAAGATGTTTGGAGAACACTTAGAGATCTAAAAATAGACCAGCCATTTGATCCTACAATCCTCTACTAGGTATATATCCAGAAGACCAAAAATCACATTATAACAAAGATATTTGTACCAGAATGTTTTTTGCAGCCCAATTAATAATTGCTATTATTTAAGAGGGTTCATTTTCTTTCCACCTGATGGTTACTAGTGAGTACTTTTAATTAAATGACTCCAGTGTCACTTTTATCGTTGTTATTCTTTTTAAAACACTATTTATCTGCATTATATTCCAAATAATTCCAAATTTCG